>CAVNYN010209374.1:0-19281 GCA_963692815.1 Nyctanthes arbor-tristis
CTATAATGCAATATGAAGATTTTATCCAACCACAAAACTTATAAGCTCTATATCAATGGTATGTTCATTATTTCTGCACACGAAGGTGTACGAGATTCTGCATGACCTAGACGCCATATCGAGGCATCCGCCATACTGAAAAGAACAGTTGATCTGAACAGTTGACAGATCAAACAATCGCCGATAACAACTGATTTATATGCTAACAAAGAGATAGAAGTTGATGGCCCTAAACTTACAGGAAATAAGGCTTATTAGCAGCTCGTCTATAATGAAATCAATCAACATTTCAATTTGACACTTCCACCTAGTCTCTGTGGTTTGTTTGTCCATTGCTTATCTAGTAAGAGAATTATTTTGCTAAGACCATAATAAGTGGAATGAGACAACAAGGCTTGGCAAATTCATGAAGCTCAAAAGAAAATGTGTGGTTAAAGATGCATGGGGAGCGGGCGAGTAAAAGTAAGTTCATAAGTAGCACTTTGACTACTTAGTTAATGGCTTGTTTCTCTCGCACAATTTGTGAATCTTTGTTCGCCAAAACATGCGTATATTTTTCAATATTTATTGCATGTGTCACTCCATCTGATTCATGATTCATTACTAGACTTGAAGAAGAACCCAAATCAAAAAGATCCAATCTAGTCTACCCTACCCTACTGCCCATAAAGCACATCACTATGACTGGCGAAAACTGAAATCGTTTTTAGGTTCCCATCTATTAAGATTTGATTGATGGCTAGTCCAGCATTATAAGGTCGATTATGGGGTCAAATCCGTTCATGTTTCCATACTAAAATTTTAATGTCAACCCATGTCTACAGACACCTTAGGAGAATTCGAAGCACTTTTCTTGAACCATATGGGACCAAACCACTCGCTTTTTCGGAATATATATGGGGGCTGGTTTTTCCTATCGGGCATCCACTCACAAGAAATGAGCACAATCCTTTGATGTTGGATTATCTATTCTGCTGTACTTTGTCCGTTTGAGAATCCTCTCCGTTCTTCCACTTTGTCCCAAAGAGCAATTACAATCACACTATTCACATTACATTACATTACATCACAGGGCAATAAGATTTTCCTAGTGAGAAAATGCACGCTTGTCGGAAGTTGAGTTGTGTTTTACCCATTTGTAATTAGAAAGAATCTGTTGGCAAGGTGAGGTTGAAGATCTTGTGTCATGGTGCTATGAGAACTAAACTAAAACTATCTGTTGGGGGGGGGGGCTCCTAAAGAGAATTGACAACCAAAATGTTGTTCGATTATCTAGTCAAACGGAGGTAGTATAAAGTGGTTTAACCAAGAAAAATTTTTCAATGGGCTGTGTCAATCTAAAATCTAAGATGTGTCAAAGAAAACGGAAAAATAATCTCAAAGTACACAAACTTTTGCATCCAAGAAAATAAAAGCCTAGCTTCATAGAATGGCTCTAAATAAAATAAAATATATATAAGGAATTTATTTTTTATTTTTAAAGAAAACAAGGTAGTGCAAATATACTATTTGATTGTGGGACTTAACTCCACTTTCGGTCTCTCCAACTTTCTCTCTCTCTCTTTCATGCTTGTCAAATAATGCAAATGACAGATTCTCAATCATCCCCTCCACTCTATAGGAAGCACACATAATTGCTCCCAACAAACAAATTCTTTTACCATTTACAAAACCTGAGCTCTTCAAATATTCACTTGCTGCATGTTAGAACAAGAGGAAACTATTCAATCACTTTATTCCCCACCTTCTTCTGCTTCTTCTTTCACAATTTAAATAGACACAACCACCTACATCTTTTTCTACGTACAAGATTTCATTAAAGGGTATTGTTCTATGTTGCATTCTCCCATCACCTTTTATCACTAAGATATTCAATCTTTTTGCCATCTCCCACGATGAGTCATTCTTCCTCAGGTACTAGTATCAGTGGTTTCTACAACTTCCTCACAGGAGAACTAAACAATCTTGACCGTCTATTTCTTTCTCACGACTTCATGTCAATCAAGTTTCTTCAGCACGTTCTCTCATCACTTAGATCGTTCCACTCCCAGGTAACAGCTTTGGTTCAGAAGTTACACTTACCTGTTGGAGAAAAATGGCTTGATGAGTACATGGACGAAAGCTCGAGGCTTTGGGAAGCTTGCCATGCGCTGAAATCAGGAGTATCCAGTATGGAAAGTTACTACTCCTCTGGTGCCAATATAGCCACTTTGATTGATGACCATCGAGTTCTAAATATGCAACTTTCCCGCCAGGTTAGTCATCCCCACGTCACAGTTGTAAGAACAGCCCCCACATTTGATACATGTTCAATTCCTAGTACTGAATGTGACTGGACAATATAGTGAACAAGATTAGCTTCTTGCTCTTTCTTATTACCATCCAGTGCTGTCATTATCTGCCAGAAATATCAGCCATGAAAGTCTAATTACTTGTTTGACAGGTTATTCGATCAATCAATGGTTGCCAAAGGGAAATGGTAGCCCTGCAAGAGGATAACAAGAGCATAGCAGAAACTAGAATGCAAACTCTGTGTCTAAGAGTTGATGATAGCAATGTCTCAGCAGAATCAGAGTTCAATAAGTACAATGGTTTCCGAGGTGTTCTCCATGCAATGAGGAAAGTAAGCACGTTACTTCTTTGGATCCTACTCAGTGGCCTTGTCTACTATTGCCCTGAAATAAGCTTTTCTCAAGGAAGCTTTGAAAGGAATATGATGTTCAATTCAGCCTTCATTATTTCTGCTTCTTCACTGCAACAAAGAGTGATGGCCACACTAAACTCTATGGAAGGCCAACAGGGAATTCTTCTTTATGAATTACAAATGGCGAAATTTGCCATGGAGGATCTGAAAGTGGATATTGAGAGTGCCCTTGAGTATGAATCAGAAGTTGATATTTATGAAAAGGTTGAAAACTTAAAGAGTGGCTTTGGAGTATTGAAATCCGGGGCTGAAAGCATAATTGGGCAAATTGATGACTTCTTCGATGAGATAGTTGAAGGAAGGAAACAGCTTTTGGACATATGCTCTCACAGGTAAATGGAGTGGATGGAGATGTGAAACCAAAGGATTCTTAAGATAATGGGCAATCAAGTGTAAGAAACATTTGATGAGGATAGGTTTAAAGCTGAAATTCTAAATATATATGCTGTCTACTTTTAGTCTTATTTCTTGTGAATGTATTTTGATTTGTGTTGGACACCTCGTATGAAAGTTTAAGCTGTTAGAGAAGATATGTATCTCCTTGCTTGTGGGCTGAATAATTTTTCTCATCATGCAAACCACTTCATCTAAAAGCTTACAAAATATTGCAAATGAGTTTTCCAAGGACACGTGGAGAAATATTGAAGTAAAGAGAATATGATTCTTTTCTTTCAAAAAAAGTAACATTACTATCTTTGGGGAAAAGAAAGAAAAGGAATATTTTAGACAATAGCTTCAGCAGAAAGCAAAATTTCCAGCAGAGAATAAAAGATCCTTCAAGTGATAAATTTACAACAAATGAATGGTTCTTCCTTATACCAGAAGACTGAAAATTGCCCAAAATTAACAATAGCAACGATAAATAAAATAGTGATAATGTCCGGTTTTGCTAAAATTTTAAAAGGCAAACCAAACTTACTTTTAAGCTACTTATTTTGCCAAACATGGTTTTCGAAGTTACGTTTCTTTTACAAGTAAAGCTATCTCTTTTTAGAAAGCAAGGGTATACGTGACTTCTTTTAGGAATAGAGTAAGAAGAACAGGGCTGAAAATTCAAATACCAAAATAATAATAATATAATAATATAAATAAATCTAAACGTGTCATGTATCTTGTATCATTTTGGAGAAAGAAGAAATAGAAGTGGACAAAGAAAATTATGACTCTTGATAGCTTATCAACTGGTGCTTTATGTGCCACAAACTGAAAGGTGCTTTCATATCAATAGGAAATGGTTGTGGTTGAACATATTTAAAGTAGGGGAAAAATTAAACAAAAATTGTTGCTTCCAAGCTTTCATTGTCTCTCTTATAGATCACACAAGAAAATGACAGTTTCTTGGTGGTAAAATGTTAAAGGACCAGCTAGTTTGTTTTTGTCAATCTACATCATTTCCTGAGTCCCATGTCCATGTTAATTATTTTGCACATAGAAAAGATAAGGAAATAGATGGAGTATGGCTTATCCCAGAAAAACGAAAAACTGATGTGATCCAGTCATTACAAAATGAAGTTTAATGTGTCAATGTAAAATCTAACCCCTAAAATTTTTAATCCAGGTCTGTTTCACAACAAAAGGTAAAAATTGCATGAATGGGGCAAATACTCGTAACGTGTTTAATGTACCCCATTAAATCCTTCGCTCAATGAAGGTCGGCCCCAGAATGGAAAAAGTTGAAATTTCCAAACAAATCTTTAAGAATCAAAGATTCTGCCACACAGTTTTGAACATAAAATATTAATGGACATATTTGATATTAATAGGCTCAACTTTTAGATCCGAGCATGTTCATTTGAGCTTCTTTAACCCAAAAAAAAAAATGGTGTAATTCCTTTTTTTTTTTCTTTTTTCACTTCAGAAATGATACAAGTACACCCTATACTATGAAGTGGAGTGTTGGCAACATAAGGGCAATTTTGGCATTTCTAGGCAAAAAGAGTAGAGAAGTCAAATTTTATAGGCTTAAAAGGGAGCTTAAGAACTCAATTCACTCGGTCACACCATTGTAGAAGTTCTGCATTAAGGCTTTGGATGAAAAAAACAAATTTGTGAATCAGCACGTCAAAGACATAGGTTCTTTTTGTCAAGAATATGCAGCATTTTGGAATTCCCCAGGCAAAATCTAAAAATACCAAGTTCTGTATTATCCAAAATAGAATAAATGCTTAAAAGAACATTACAAGCTGCATATGTCACGAAGTGCAAGTTCACATGGATATTTAAGGTAGTGACAAATTAATGTTTAGCAATGCTGAAGAAGTTTTTCTTGGCGCACAAAAAAATATTTATACATTAGAGAAAGACATGCATGCATAGAATCAAAGCTGCCCATAAAAAGTGCATCTTGATTTCATTTTATTGATGAGTTGATTTTCCTACCATTACATCTCATGCATTTCCATGTTAGATTCTTCTCAGTTATGATAGTAAATGACTAATGATTCCAGTTGTGAAACAATGATGGAAAAGTGGGAGAAGGACAATCTGAGGAGAGAGAAAGAGAGGGATTTCCATAAGATTCTTGTGGCTTGCTTTTCTACTAAACCTCAAAAAGAAAATTTTCTCTCTCTGAAGAAGCATTTGTCTGATTCTATTTTAGCTGGAATTGAAAGTAATGGTATTTTGTTTTTTCTCTTTTACCTCTCTCTATCTCTCTCTCTCTCTCTCTTTGTTCTTCATGATCACTTTCATATGTACGATGTTTGTGTGACTGTCTCTAGTCTAATTACTAGGTCTGACATGTTCTCTGTTCCTTGTGGTTCTTTTCATTTTCTTTTCTCTTTTTTCCACTTCTTTCCAACTTGCAAGACATTATTTCAACACAGCACCATAGCTAGAGACATTAAAGAGTCGAACCAACCCAACATGCGTTGCACATACCTGCTGCTACGGTCCTCCACATTTTGGCAAGTCACACAGGGATGCGCAGAAAAATATGAAGCACAACCTTTGTTCATGCATACTCCATATGGGTATAACGTCTAAGGGGCTACAACCTTTTGACACATAAATGAATAGTACTGCACACCAAGGTAAGAAAGGGAGAGGAGAAAATTTTAAATTATGATGTTAGCGTATAATAATATCATCTTCCTACTGCACTCATAGTAAATTCTTAGAGTCAGGTTAGAAGCAGGAAGAGAAGGTGCATGATAAACAAATAGTTGCAAACATAAAGGCTAGAAATGAACTGAAAGATACCTTAATATGGATCGGTGCAAGTTACTCCATAAAAGGAGAGAGAATCAGAATAAGTTGCAACGACATATATTCAGTGTGAATCTTTTCTTTTCCCTTTCCTGCCAAACACACAAATAGTCAATTTCTTCTTCTATCTGACCAGTGTTGTATTTTCCATTCCCTGCATTGCCTCCAATTACAATAAAATTTGTGCTTCTTCCCTATTCTCAATCCAAAGTCTAAACACAGTTCTTAAATTGTCTCATCCATTTTTTCTTTTTTCTTCCCAAACAGCAGAAATTCATCTATATTGTCCCCAAAACAATTGTAGCAACTCCTTCACTACCTTCGTGCGTTTAAAGTCAATATATCCATCATCCACCCCCAATCCGAGTTTCAGGAAGTGCTTAAAACTTTACAGAATTAGAACGGCATCTGCAGTCATACAATTAATCATAAATACAAGAATACTCCTTCAAAGTGTTGTGTCACATTCTGCAGTGCAACCTAAACTGAATTAGAAGGTAAAATGTCCTTTTTCATTCTCAAACCACTTTGAGAATTGTTTAGGTGGCTTCTCCAGCACTTTCAGCACTAAACTAGTCATCTATGCAGCACAAATGAAAAAATCAGCACTAAACTAGTAATCTAAAATCAGTCTCTACACCAGCTTTCCATGTTATTGCATACGTGCAGGCATAATCATAAATAAGTTATAGTAAGTGCACATGTGTTGTTTTGCTACAAACTTAAAACTTGATGCTACAGATGAATATCAATATATCATGTTGTAAGCTGATCACTAATTAATCCTCAAGCCTCCTGGTTTAAGATTTGCTATTTTCATTTATGCAAAAAATGTCACTTTTATAAGGGGATGTGACAGAACTGGAATACATCAAATTTTCTTCTAAAGATCTCACAAAGTCAGTCAAAGCCGTGAATACTCAAGTGTAGAAAGAAACAAGTGGTGCCGAAACCAAAAAGTTTTAATTGCAAAAAAATTACGTGCATTGTATTCTTTTTGGAGTGGTCAGGCTCAGAAAACCAAAGATGCTGGCTGTAGAAGTTCTATGGCTGGCATCCATCCCAAGCAAATGTCACTTACACGGCTATGCAACAGTGAGAAGAGATAAATAGTCACAAATAATAAAAGTCTCAAACTTACAAATTATCCCGAGCAATTATTATAGGTAGGAAAATGGATTTTGCAATGTAGAAAGAAGCAAATGGCCAGCAAGCATGTTAAGTTATGAATTCAATCATCGGTGGTAGCAAATTGTCTTGAATATTCATTCCATGTTAAAGAAAGAACAACAGAAAAATCCCTGACCACAGACACAATATAATGAATAACACCAGTTATTCCACACCCACACACACACACCCCCACCAACATTCTATTAGAAAGACAGAGTGAACCAGAAATTTTGTGCAATTATCTGTATTTCACCCCAAAAAAAAATATTTGCAATGCGTGCGGCCTTTTTGAAATATATGAAAACTTCATGAGGAGGTGTTGCTACTCGGAAAAAAATTACTTCAAAGATATACACAAATACATTCCCAAGGATACATGCTCCAACAAAAGTATCTAGAGGCGACAACTGGCTGCCCCTCTCCTTGAGTTGATCTTCATCTGTACCCCTGTTTAGAGGTTTATCTTGCACAAGAAACTTGGGAAGAATGATGTCATGCTATAATCTCCCACAATTAGGTGGTGTAAAAACCCGCATTATGCAACCATCCAGAGACAACAATCCAGTGATTCCTTAGATCCAAATCTCGACCAATTTTTCACCACGGCTACTTGTGTCAGTCAAGGAATAAGATATATCCAATCAAGAAAAAGAGCTAATTGATTATTTCCACATGAGATGCAATTACTCAACACCAAAATGGCGTAAAGAATTTCAAAAACAAAATGATTCAGTTCGAAGAATTCACAATCCACAGTTGGGTAGCGTTTGCTCATATCAAGCTTAAAATTCTCATAATCAAGCTGCAAAATAGCCAATTCACGCCAAAATAATCCCTTTTTTTCATGATTATACTGATACCCAATATAATCCCACGCAGCTGCAGTCCCTTGTAAATTTTCAAAAGCCAGTTGACACCCCAGGGCATCTTGAATCCTCATCTCCATTGTTACTCCCAACAGCACCACCTGCGCATCAAATAAAACCTTCAGAAATGAATACTAATCGCTGGGTATTGGGTATTTCTTATTGCAGATTGGAAAACTATGGTTTTATACTAATGATGCTTTGGATAGACTATGGTTTGAAACCCTAACCCCCGAAAAGTGAAGATTTTGGCGGCAACTGTAACGGTAACGAGAAGTAGTGGATATATCAAAAAAATAGAAGTGGAAATAGCAATGAGGTAGCTACACATTAGACCTTTTTGAGACCAGGTCCATAATCTTTAATTTCTAGCGTGGTGGATCCCAAATCTATGAAAATGTTAGCAACACTAGTCTTTTTTAACATAAATTCTATTTTCAATCAAATACGTTTTCTAAAAATTTTGAACAAAAAATGGTGTTTCCACCAAAACTTGATATAAAATGAACACAACAAATATATATATATATATATTTTTTTTTTTTTTGCTCTTTCTTTTTTTCTTTTTTAATACAAGGGAGAGATAGGGGAGGGATGGTTATAGTTTAAACTCAAGATTTCCCACCCTAAACATAAATATCTTAGGCACTGCACCACTTATTCGAACCACATATTTCTCTTAAATTACTCTTAACATACAAAATTAAAAACCAAAAATTAAAATAAAAAAAAGAACGAGTCATTTTGAAGGGGCTGCCCTCAACTTACTGAATGTATGGGACTTTATAACCAGCAGCAATGCAAGACCCCTTAAAATTGAAGATGTTGGATCATATATAGTCCACGTGATATTAATCTTTATAAGCCCAACGAATTCCAAAAGGGACCCACTAGATGCCCAATGAAATTGCAATAAACAACACATAAATGGTTCGAATTTCAAAATTTAGAAACCAAAGATCTATTTGACAATCAATTATTGCGAATTACATATAAGAAATAGTGCAGATTTATCATCAGAAATTGGACACCATAAGATGTCAACCACTGATACTGGAACATTTCCAAAACATGAAACATTGAAATGTGCCAAATTTTCATCACACCACGTCCCAAAGTTAAAAAAGTAATGTCAATTATAATCAAGCTTTATTATAATTGACACAAGAAGTTTGTAATACTGGTACTCTAATAATATTAATGAATGATCGTACTAAATAGAGAACGGACATGTGATGGTGATTTTTATTGAACATATCCGGTACAATAAGAAAATCAGTGGTTTGTATAAGAAAATTTTCATGTAATTGTCTGTCAAATAGACAAAAAAAAATGGAAAAAACGTTGATGCAATGCAATGTAAAGGAAGTGCAAATTAAATGACGTGTTGTCCCATCACCCGTGCGGTGTTTATCTAATTCGGCCAAACTAATTAAACACAGGCCACGTATCAAAGGGTAACCAGTGAGCCAAAAAAGCCATACTGTTTGATTTTGGACCACACGTCTCTAGAAGCACCCACGCCATGCCACTCTTGGCAACTTGGTCCCCACTAATCCCCTTTCCACTTTTATCTATTTTTTATTAATATTATGTGACCCAACTATATGTGAAGCATGAATTGAACCCATTCATGAAGTTTTCTTCTTTTTAATATTTAGTTTTTGAAATTTCTTAAAATAAAATGTAATTTGTTGTGCCCAATTTTTGCAAACTAGTAAAATGGAATATAAATATTGAGTTCAAATTAAAAAAAAAAGACATGAACAAGACTAGGAAAACATGAGGAATTTTAAGATTGACTCGTTTTCAAAAAATTCACAAGCTTGTGAGGTATGTGAACTCAAAACGGATAGTCATGGTTTATTGAATAATTTCTGTAAATAAATTTGTTATCTCATGTGTAGCGACATGACTTATTAAACCAAATTATATTTTTATTTATGACAATAAAAATAAAATGAGAGAAAATGAAGGGTAAAATATGTCTAACATGTGTATCTCCTCTTTTTTTTTTTTTTTTTTTTTTTAATAAAAATGAAAAAATTGTAGGAAAGGGGAACCGAATTTAAAAGGTGTAAAAAGCCACTTCCATACCATTAAAATTCAAAATTCAGATTTCAAGGGTGTCGAGAGTCGATCTCATCTTCTAATATGGACCAAATTCCAACCAAATACATAACGTTTGAGGACCAAATACATATACTAGAAGATACCAACAAGTTTCGGCACAATTTCTGGAATGAACACTGGATGCCCCCACCTATATTAGTAAACAATTCAATAGATAATCATTAAGAAAAAGACGAGTAAATATGGACACCACCTCACAATTATACACGATGCAATAACTATTATTAATTTTTAGGTTTGCTCTCTTTCTAGTTGTTGATCTTTGACTTTCTTTTATTTTTAACTATTTTTATCTTATTACGTTACATAAGACCTCGGATTCCCTTCTGTTTGTAGAATAATGGATTTATTGTCCCCTTGCATGCTCGTTTACTACAATACAATTTAGTTGTTAGCGATAAAAATTCTCCCAGAGTTTAGTCAAATTATTAATTGACTTTCATTACCTAATTTTAGAAAATTATTGGAGATGTAAGCGCGCACACAGATACGAAAGATATGCAAAAAGTTTTCCTTTTTCTTCCTTTTTTTTTTTCATTAAAAGGGTGGTTTAAATTCAAGACATCTCTATTAGTATTTAACTACTGTAACACTTATTTAAAACCGCTATTTAAGAAGTTTTCTGATCAAGCTAGGATGAATAGTTTCTTACTCATCAATTTTTTATAATTTATTTGATTTCATTTTGATTTGTGTGTTTATCCTACTATATAAAAAGGCAAAGTAGCAAAATCACTGTTTAATACTTTTGACCTTTCCTTTTCTTTTTTTTTTTTTTTTTAAACTTTGCTAAGCTCCAAGAAAATTCCACATTTTTATGTTGAACAGCAACTTTTCACATTTTCTTTCTTTTTTGATTTTTTCTTTTTCTTTTTTTTTTCTTTTTTTTTTTACACTTTGCTACGCTCCAGGAAAGTTCCACATTTTTATTTATCTTTTATTTTTTCAAATAATGCTTGCTAAGTCATCACACTGTCCCTATAAAGTTCTTTCTTTCTTTTCTTTTTTTTAAAGCTTGTTAATCTCACATCTTGTATATATTGAGATTTTTCTTATTTACGTCAATATAATAGAAATCGAAATCTCAATATCCTTCTTATATTCTTAAGAACTAAGTGTTTTGATATTTTTATTCATCAAGAATTAAAAGTTATTAGATTGCTAAATCGTATATTGAGATTTTTCTTATTTGCATCAGATAATAGAAACTGACATCTCAATATCTTTCTTATGTTACTATGAACTAAACGTTTTTATATTTATGTTGCAACAAGTCCATTTAGCTATCTCAAATCAAAATCTTCAAAAATGTTTTATACAATTAGTATATATATGATTGTCGAATTATTAGTAACACTACGTGTCATTTAGTTTAATATTTTGATGTCTTTGATGTATTGCTTTATTTAGTCGTAACTTTTAAAGGTACATTTTCATTTTTGTGTTCTCACATTCTATCTAATTTGTGGAGTTTTTGTTTTGCAATAAATTTTAGAAATGAGCATGTATAAAACTACTATATTCAGCCATATGTTTATGTATTTTTCAAACACATTTGTGCAACGCATCTATGTGTTTATCTATTTTTGTAGTTTTCTTTTTCATTTTCTTGGCTTATAATTTAATGTTCTAAAAATATAATTAGTGGGTACAATAGCGGCAAGTTTCACTTTATAAGTTTTTAACCAAGACGATGGTATTATAAATATTTTTTTTTTTAATGAAATGAGGCATACTTTCAGTTTTTACGTTTAGTTTTTAATATATTTATTTTCTCAAGTCTTTGTACTAGATATTATTTTATTTTACTTATAGAAATATGGAGCCTCATTTATGAAAATTAATTCCAGTTTATATTAAATGTTTTAGAAATGAAAAAGCAACCTTAATGAACAATTAGGCAGATCATTTTATAATACAAATTTGACTTTTTAAGATAAAAATATGCACCATCTACTTTAGACTTAAAATTTCATCTATAGATTACAGGTACTATACATTATGTGCTGTGTTTTATTTTATTTTATTAGTAAAGCAAATATTATTAATGTTTCATGTATTATCAATTGCACATGTTGTATAATCATATCTAAACAGATTTGACCTAAAGATAAAACGTAATATGGGCATTGCACGTATACTTACTAGTGTGTGTGTGTATGTAAAATGCATTGTTATCCAAGTGGTAAAACTTTTAATAATACAATTTGTTCTTTTAGGCGTAGCCTTGGTTTGATTCCCATTATTATTGAGTCCTTGATTGGTTCTGTTAATGTATTAATACAATTATAATCAGTATTAATTTCTGTATTTTATAACTATGTTGGTATATTAACAGAAATAATGATTGATTCTTTTGAAATTTTGTATGATGCACCACTGAGTTTATTATATCTATTAGAAATATCATCTATTATTGTACTTCTTTTATTAACTTTCCATTAATTAAAAATTAAACCAAAGAGAGAGAGAGAGAGAGGATAAGACGACATTTAACTCATCAAAATCCCCCTTAAAAACTTGTATGCAAGAATAAACAAAATAAGTAAAAGAAAATCAAAGAAATATATAATTCTAAAGATAATCTCTCGCCAAAAGTTTATCAAATTTATATCGTCAAACTTTTATATAAGATGGGAAGAAATTGAAAACTCACATGTGGTTGTTACTCTAAAACTAAATTTTCTATAGAAATATATTGGGTTTTAAATTTGGAACTCGACTATCAATTATAAGAAGTCATATGTATTTTAAAATATACGTGACTCCTTATAATTAGTGACTGAACTCTAAACTGAGAGTTTGATTTATTTCTATAGCCAGACTAGTTGTCCCCGGCCTCAAGTATTCTTTTCTTTTCTTTAAAGTTTAAGGCTTACGCTTTAAAAAAAGAAAAACTGTTAAGGATAAATACTTTGCAAAAACAATTTCCCAGTGGGCCACATTCCCTAGCCCCTCGCTTTTCAACTTTACTTTCAAATGTGGTACCCCAGATATTGACAAATATAAAATTCATCAATATGGTTGAAATTCCAACTTGCGGCCCTGTGGACGGCGTTGAAATTATGGGCTTGCTTTGTGGTGGCCTCTTAACTTTCACCTCCTTCGGAAGATTTTGCGTGTGCGCGTCGGACTAGCGTAACTCTCGTGCCCCCACCAAATTGACTGTCGCCTTACGTTACCGGCCAGGACGGCGAGTAGCAAAGGGTATTTTGTACTCTCGGGCGTAATTCCGACGCTGGCCGTCAGGTCCAAGTGTCACATCTTAGGCGCGTACGCCTCTCTTTGATAACCATTATACACGTGCAAAAATTCTCTCATTCGTGAGCGGACAATCATCCCTCAAGCATGTCATACACTCTACGTAGATATACATCATTAGGTAATGCCAAAATCTATATATTAATTAAATAAAAAGAGTTGTAGTATATTTATATTGTAATTTTCTCACTAAAAAATTTGTTACTATAATTTTTTTAGACATTTTGTTACATATTACTGTAATTTGTATAGTATTCTAGATTTTTCAATTTTTAAAAAAATTTATTCACTTTTCTATTTACTATTTTGAAATAAGATTCACTAGTGTTTGACAACTTTTTCATTTTATAAAATGATGCCAATAAAAAAACCAATAAAATAATGACATGTGATAAATTATAATTCAGATTATAGTCTAACCAGTTGCCAAACATATTAGATCTAATAGATAATTATCATATTGTTTAAATTATAGATAAATTTAATTATTCAATTGTCTAACATATCTTTAAATTGTTAGTTTATAATTAATAGAAATTAAACATATATATCGTTAGTTTAAGTTAGTTAAAATTATCATTATAATTTTCCATAATTTTTCCCCTTATACATGAATATTAATAATTGCTATTATTTTATATATGATCACTTTTATGTATTATTAATTTATATAATTTTCATACTATCTGGTTTTATTGGTTTCAAATAAGAAATATTTTTATAGTACAGGGCACTGCTAAATCAGCAATTATTTCCTACAGTATCATTTAATTAAATTAGTGTAAAAAGGGATATTTATTTGCTTTAATGATAAAAATCGTGTTAAAATTTGTTATAAACTATAGTTACCTTGAGATGACAAGAAAAATTACATTATTATTTTGTTGATGTTAAAAATTAATTATGTCTTATTAGGTAACGTAACCTTATAAAATTTCCCCATACTAAAAAATATATAATTTCATATTATTTGTTTTTTTTAATAATTAGAACAATAAAAGCATAATTAATATAGGAAGAAAAAATCCAAATTGGGGTTGCCTCCCCTACAAACTCAATTTGTGTGTAACATTTGGGAGGTAAAATTTTATTCTTGGGGCTGGAAATGGATAAATAAGGGATTAAATTTATCCCCACATTTACTCATTAGCCGCTTCTTTCTTGTCCCACGAATTTGTACTAAACTAATTAAATTTCGACACCTGTTCAAATTATTGTTTTATCCTTTATTTTTCCCCTACACATTATTTAGAAATATATTTTTTCTATTTTCCCCCTAGTTTTTTCCCTACATTAATTTTGCTCTAAGCGTGTTATTATCATATTACATATACAAAGGAGCTATGCTACGCGTAAAAGAACTACTACAAACAAAACAATTTTTTAGGGTGCCTCTGATTCAAACATAGAATTTACTTAGAAGGAAAATATTTTCTTATTAATAAAATTACCGGTAATTAAATTTTGTAGAAAATAAATTGCAAAGAGTTTAAATGAAAGTGAAATTCTCGACAAAAAGTGTGAATTACTATGAAGCAAAAAACCTACAACCCAATAGGAAAATGTTTTTCTGGTTTTTAAGGAAAATGTAGTCACGTGACCAACATGCGGAAAATGTTTTCCCTTAAAAAAATGCAAACCAAATATCATAAAAATAGGAATTTAAGTGGAAAAACGTATTTTTCATGAAAAACCTTTAATAATCAAACGTACTTAACAAAATATTATTTTTTTACACATTACCCATCCACATGTGGGTGGACCAATGATCTCCCCCACATAAGTTGCGTGGCGGGATATCCCACCACCCAGGTAGGGAGAGATCATTTTTACATCACATACTATTAAATCAATTGCTATCAAATATCCTTATATATGTGTTCGTGAACAATTTTATGCACTTTGTTTGTACAACAACAACAACAACAACAATAATAATAATAATAATAATAATTCTTAAAAAGATAGATTCGGTATTGCCACATGTCTCTCTATTTTTTCATGTCAAATGTTTAATCTAAAATGGATGCAGACCTTTGAGAATAGAAGCCTAATACCCTTAGGGAGGGGAGGGGAGGGGAGGGGAGGGGTGGGGAAGAGGAAATTTCCAAATTCTAATTTGAAAATCCAAACAGATATTATTATTATTTTCAAAACAAAATGAGAGGTGAAAATTCGCACTTTGTGGATGACTCGAACAAGTTACGTGGGGAACATATTTATTTGATATAAATAAATGATATGAGTTAGTTGGTAAATATAGATTAGTTATTTACATATAAGTGACAATGAAGCATGTCATTTTTTCATGTCAAATAAAAATGTCTTTCAATAATTATTGTAATTAATTTGATCAAATTCTATTTTAAAATAGCATACATTTGCTTGAGGGCATTATTTCAACAAATTGTTTAACTATAAGAGACGTAATCAGGTAACTACCATCACTATTTATTTCAGCTCATTTTCTCATTATAATTCAACACTCATAATGAGAATCAAACACATGTATGTGTGTATATTAATCAAATTAATAAAATAAAAAGTTGAAATGAAATATTAAACATATTTTAATTAAGAGCTTGTTTGATTCTCATTATTTGTCCAAATATGGAGAAATTATAATCATGATAGATCTAGAATGTGTATTAAAAATATAAAAATATATAAAATATATGGTTGCAATTGAGTAGTTGTCAAATCAGTGATATGTAAAATTATAAATTAGAAAAATAATGAGAATCAATTCTTTCTTTTTTCTTTTCTTTCTTTCATTTTTTTTTTGTGGTAAATTTTCTATAAAAACAGATCAAACTCCGAATTTAAAGCCCAACCACTGATTACAGGGGGTAATGTGTATTTTAAAATACACGTGGCCACTTGTAATTGATGATCGAGCTCTAATTCAGAGTCTGATATGTTTCTATAACCAAACTATTTGAGTGGAGGAGGAAAAATAGAAAATTTTGTAGGGCCACCCGTTTTGGAATTCACCGGAGATGCTTGAGAGAAACAGAGAACATCATTTAAAAAAAAAAAGAAAAAGAAAAAAAGGGGGAGAACATTGTCATAAGATTTGTTTATCAACCCGGATTATTCTTTTTTTTTTTATTATACGGGATACCTTTTTTTTTTTAATCTTGAGGTTTACTAATTTTTAATTTTCCCTAATGTCAATTTGATTGTGACTGCACCATGTCATTTGTACATGTCTTTTAATAATACTTTACGCAATTGTCTACTTTCGAGAATTCTAATTTTAGAGATCTTTGGTGCCCGTCAAATCATTGCATCTTTCATAGCAGGACGAAGATCAAAGGTGATAATTTGAGTAGTTAACAATGCACTTATTAAGATAAAGTTTTAAGTTCAAGTCTACACTAATGTCCCTCTCTTAAAGCCCTCTAATTGTATCAAGGGGAAAAAAAGAAAGATAAAAAAGAAAGAGACATAATCTAAGGTATTATCACTGTAAAATGCATTTTTTAAATCCAAAAACATAAATAATTATTACCATTATAGTCATGATTTATCACCATATAATACATTTTTAATTGTCATTGAGGCATAACTCATTTATTTAGGGTGCTTAAGTTGAGGTATTAGGAGTTGGGACTTAGGTTCGATTATTCTGTATTGTGGGTTTATTTTATTTATCGTAAATTTATTTCTATCTGTTATAGATTTCCTTATATTGTACTTCAATAAGATTTACATTTTATATTTATATGCATTTATACTGTTAAATTATTCATTAAGATTGTGCTTTAAAAAACATAATAAATCGTTATTTTTCCCTTAAAAAAGTAAATCAATTATTTAGAAATTATCACCTAAAAAGTGTATGGGTAATTTACATATGACGTCTATAACCTTTCAACTTTTAATCAATCTCATCCCCAGCCTTTATTTCTAGTTTCCTCGGGCCCGAACCTTTAAGAAAATCACTCGCCCAAGTCCCTACTAACGGTTTCCATATGTTTTGACCTGTTAAATCTTTGTAAAATAACATTTTTACCTTTACATTGTAATTAAACAAAAGAAAAAGTAAACAAATAAAAAAACTAATCTTTTAAAATTCTAAATGAGTCTTTTTTCCTCCCGTAGCCTTCTAAACTCACAGCATTATTTCTCTAAAAAAAACTCACATCAAAACAAACAGTAAATCAACACTAATTTTCCACACCCCATTGTAGATTAGAGAGAAAATGTGAGAGAGGAGAAGAGAAAGAAGCAGAAAAGGAGGAGAATACGCGAAAGCAAAAGTTTAAGTCACAAACACGTCTCTCTCGTATAAGAAAGGACACATGCAATGATACACATATAGAGGAGATGTAAGTATTTATAATTTTAAAATATTATTTTTTATTTATTTTTTTAGTTTAGTTAGATTGTAAAGGTAAAAATGTCATTTTATAAACATTTAACAGTCAAAATGGATGAGAACTTGAGGAGGGATTTTCTTAATAATTAGGGACTCGAGAAATTAGAAATAAAGGTTGAGGACGAGATTGATTAAAAGTGAAAAGATTGGAGATGCCAAGTATACCAAAGTGTAACTTAATGGGTTAGTTACACCTATTGCCCTCAGCTTTTTAAGTAATTATAGATCACGTTCCCAATATTTAATTTTCCTTCTGTACGTCCTTAACTTTTGATGAAATCCTAATTTTCATCTATCTTGATAGAAAATGTGAAATTTGGCTATTAATGGTAGAGATATTTTTGGTAAAATATAAAAAATAAATATTTTAACATATTTTAATTAAAAAATTAAAAAAATAAAAATGGGAGAGGTGGACTCTCCCAAGAGACTGCCGGAAATGGTTCCTCTCTATTTTTTTATTTACATTTTTTAAAATTAAAATATGTTAAAATATTTATTTTTTATATATTACCAAAAATAACTCTACCATTAATGGCCAAATTTCAAGTTACGTTTTCTGTCAAGAGGGATGAAAATTGAGATTTTATTAAAGGCTGAGAACGAACAGAAGGAAAATTAAATATTAGGGATCTTTAATTACTTAAAAGGTTGAAGATGTTAGATGTAATTAATCCTAACTTTATTGACTAAATAATTACAGTCAATGAGTTTTGTAATAATTATCATTACTATATATTATTTATTTAAAATAGAGTTTCGCAACCAATGAATCCTTCCTCTTTATATTTAATTAATGCACAATAACCGGTTACGCACTTATGCTACTACATTTTTCTATATTAAAGACCAAATAAATTATATTACTTTTTACACTTTATATTTGGTAAAAATTAAGCCACCTTTACCTCATGGAAACGTAGAAGTTGACCGCAGTTGATTCCTTCTTAAAAATGGATAATATATACTAATATTTTGGATTGTTAAACTATCACGATTTCAATTGAGTCAGATCGAGCTCCACATATAGAACTTGACTGTCAATAAAAAACTCGTTCAAGTATTGTTAAAATCTTAATTTTATACATTTTAGTATTATAATATAGAGTTTTTTCCAAAACTTTCCAACATATAAAACACACATAATATATATTTATACATACCACATAAAGTCGAACGTTTTAAACCTTTCCGGAGGTCTTTGCAAATTTTCGTTATAACTTATAACTACTATTATTAATTTTTTTATGTGAAATTATAGAAAGCAAGAGATTGACGTGGAATCTTTGTGGATAAGTAAATTACTAATTACACCACGCGCCTGTGACGCACGCTCCTCCAACACGCTTCTTCCCTGCAAAAATGTCATTAACACCTCAAAAACACTATATTCAATCGTTTCAGTCTCTCCCAAATTCTCTCCCTTTCCTCTCTCGTTCGCTCTCTACAAAAATACTCATATTTCTTTCCCATAAACCTCTGAGCAATTGGTTTCTTTTCGATTATTCTCTACTCTGTGCAGTGTGTCTTTCTTGTATATATATAGTGAATAC
>CAVNYN010209374.1:19301-69187 GCA_963692815.1 Nyctanthes arbor-tristis
TTCCTTCTTAAAAATGGATAATATATACTAATATTTTGGATTGTTAAACTATCACGATTTCAATTGAGTCAGATCGAGCTCCACATATATAGCTTGACTGTCAATAAAAAATTCGTTCAAGTATTGTTAAAATCTTAATTTTATACATTTTAGTATTATAATATAGATTTTTTTCCAAAACTTTCCAACATATAAAACACACATAATATATATTTATACATGCCACATAAAGTCGAAAGTTTTAAACCTTTCCGGAGGGCTTTGCAAATTTTCGTTATAACTTATAACTACTAATATTAATTTTTTTATGTGAAATTATAGAAAGCAAGAGATTGACGTGGAATCTTTGTGGATAAGTAAATTACTAATTACACCACGCGCCTGTGACACACGCTTCTTCCCTGCAAAAATGTCATTAACACCTCAAAAACACTATATTCAATCGTTTCAGTCTCTCCCAAATTCTCTCCCTTTCCTCTCTCGTTCGCTCTCTACAAAAATACTCATATTTCTTTCCCATAAACCTCTGAGCAATTGGTTTCTTTTCGATTATTCTCTACTCTGTGCAGTGTGTCTTTCTTGTATATATATAGTGAATACTGATTTGATTTCTGTAATTGGGTTGAAAATTTGTTCCTTTTTCGGGAGTTGTTAATTTGAGTCAATATCATGGAGTCACCAGAGAGGGAGAGGTCATCGCCTGTGGGAATAGCGATGGAGTTTCCGGCGGGTGACGGTGCTATGTCGTGCTCCCCGCCCACTATGCCGCCGTGGCTTCGCCGGAGGCTCTCTGAGTCCAAGACGCCGCCGCCATCTACTGTTGAGGAAATTGAAGCCAGGCTTCGCGACGCCGATCTTCGCCGTCAGGTATTTTTTTTTCTTTTTTATTCTGCGTTATGAAAGTTCAAGTCTTTGATCAGAAGTTAAGAATTGGTAGCGTAGTGCTAACTCTTTGAACGTTTCATTTCGTGATAATTATGGAAATACTGCATAAACTGGTAAAGTTTATTCCGAACTTTTCGAACTTCCTATTTAATATTACTATCAAATTATCCTTGAAGATTCCAAAATTATTTGGTATGATACTACTGTAGTGACCAAATTAAAGAGTTCGTGATAATTACAGAAAGTCCCGCGTGAATTTTCTTCATTTATGCCAGTACAACGCTGTATGTAAATATTCATCAAGGGAGAAACTTTTCTTGACGTTTATTTGTTTTGGAGCTTTTTTCATTTTCCCCCTTTTTTTCAATCTTTCCTCTCTATTTTATCTCACCATAAAGATAACTATTGCTTTTCTATTAAGTTCGGTTTCTTCGACCCTGAGGTAGGTAAGAGTTGGGTGGTCGAATTAATTTTTAACTTTTGCCGTACTGCTTTGACTTCAACTTCTTTTCGTTTCCTTGATGCACAATTCCTTCACGTCTTTGATGCACAGTTCTGCAATATACCCGGTTCTGTATTTCTTTTCCTAGTTCATCATGATTCTCGTTCTTTGTTTTACAACTCCTTTTCTATAACTTTTTTTCTTGCGCTTATTTCATTTGAATTCTAGTTTTCCCTTCAAGGTGATAGTTTGTTATAGTAATGTGCTGTCACTTATTATTTTTATTTTTTATTTTCTCTTTTCTTTTCCATTTAGGGGTTGGTTCTGGGGCGGGAGTCTTTTATGTTTTACTGTTGTTTACTTGTGTGGTTATAGGATTATTTTATATTTTTTGTCGCTCAACTAATAAAAAAAACGACTGATATCATTAACAGAAATTCTATGAGAATTTGTCCAGCAAGGCTAGGCCAAAGCCTAGAAGCCCTCCGAGATCTTTGTCTCACGAAGATGATCTTGGGCAGCGCCTTGAGGCTAAGCTCCAGGCAGCTGAAGAGAAAAGGTATGCTTTTGTTTGGTTATTTCACCCGATTGATATATATGATAGCAGACCGATGGCTTCTTGAGTATGCAGTCTTTGTCACTCCGATTTACCTTGTTATGCTATTGCCCTTTCCCACAGGAGAAGAAAACTATAACAGGAAGAATTCTGATCAAGTGTGCAAAAAAAGTTTGGCATATTAACATTGGACTTTCATCTCTATCCATCCGAAACCAATTGCTTTGGGTTTTTCTTTTCTTTTCTTTTTTTTTTTTTTTTCAAATTTTATTTTCTGATTATTATTATTTTGGTTTTGGGTTTTTTCCCCCTTTTCTTTTCGGGGGTTGGGGGTGGGGTTCAGGGTAACGGCATTGTAGGAAGTAGGCCTTTGGGATTTACACTTTCTGTAGTTCAGACAACCTATCCTTGGTATGCTGTCCTATCCTCTTAAGGCGGCTTACTAGCTGCAGGAACTTCAAATATGTATGGCTATGGGGTCCCATATTTATTTTGGTCTTTAAATTGGCAGGTTGAGCATTCTGGCCAATGCACAGTTGCGCCTTGCTAAGCTTGACGAATTGCGGCAAGCTGCTAAAATAGAAGCAGAAATGCGCTTCAGAAGGGAACGTGCTGAGTTAGGTACAAAGGTGGAAATGAGGGTTCAGCAAGCTGAGGCCAATAGAATGCTTATCCTCAAGGCCCACAAGCAAAAAAGGGCTAAACTAAGGGAGAGAACATCTCAATCTTTGCTTCGTAGGATGGCTAGGGAGAGCAAGTACAAGGAACGTGTGTGCACTGCAATAAGCCAAAAGCGTGCGGCTGCTGAGAGCAAGCGACTGGCATTGCTGGAGGCTGAGAAGAGGAGGGTACGTGCCAGGGTCTTGCAGGTGAGGAAGGCGGCAAAGTCCATTTCAGACCAGAGAGAAATTGAGAGGACAGAAATGAAGAACAAGCTGGAAGACAGACTACAACGGGTATTCTCATATTTCCATATTGATTGTGAATTACTTGGTAGACGTCTTTGTATTCATTTTCAACTGTTGGAACCTGATGGTGAATAGGCGAGGAGACAAAGAGCAGAATATCTGAGACATAGAGGAAAGCTGCATAATTTTGTTTGTTATGATTGGACCATCATGGAAGAACATGGGGATATTCTCTCCAGAAAATTAGCAAGGTACCTGCCCGCGTATTTAGTTCCCATCCATATCAATTGATATTGATGGTGTTCCGACTCAGGATGAGATGAAACTTTAGGTCTCTTTCTGTTAATTAATAGTCATGCATGCATTGTTATGTCTCTTTATCTTATTCATTGAATAATATTGTATTCTGCAGCTGCTGGAGGAAGTTTGTGACATTGAGAAAAACTACAGCACAGCTTGCCAGAGCTTATAGTCAGCTAAATATTAATGAGGGATCTGTAAAGGCAATGCCATTTGAGCAATTTGCGCTTACCATCCAGTCAACGGCTACCCTTCGTACAGCCAAAGCTTTACTTGACCGAATAGAAAATCGCTTTAAATTGTCACGGCAGGCCGGATGTGCCCCTAATACTTCCAGTTTGGATGATATTGATCACCTTCTTAGGCGAGTAGCCTCCCCAAAAAGGACAGAAGCTCCTAGGAAAAATATCCCAAGTAGAAATGAAAAAAAGACTGCAGCAGTTAGGCGAGCAGACAAAACGCCTCTAAAATTATCAAGGTACCAAGTGAGAGTTGTGCTTTGTGCTTACATGATACTTGGACATCCAGATGCTGTTATCAGTGGTCAAGGGGAGCGAGAAATCGCTTTGGCTAAATCAGCTGAGAAATTTGTGGTGGAGTTAGAACTGCTGATTAAGATAATACTACATGGACCCATACAAGTTTCTGATGGGGAGACCAACCATGTATTGGGAGAACGTAGAACCTTAAGGTCTCAGTTTGGAGAATTTGATTCAGCTTGGTGCTCTTTTTTGAATAGCTTTGTGGTCTGGAAGGTTAAAGATGCTAGATCATTAGAGGAAGATCTGGTCAAGGCTGCTTGTCGACTAGAATTATCCATGATTCAGACCTGCAAGATGACCCCAGATGGAGATAGTGGTGCTCTTTCTCATGATATGAAGGCTATCCAGAAACAGGTTATTTCCTGCCCCCTTTTCTTCTTCCTTCACAGGGAGACCCAGACAAACACATTTACCTCTACAAGCAAAAGTTCCTTCTTAAACCTTCAATTGAAAAGATTGTTTGTACATTCTCCTCTGAGCTTAATCAGTTTGTGATTCAGGTTACGGAAGATCAGAAGTTATTAAGGGAGAAAGTGCTACACCTCAGTGGAGATGCTGGTATTGAACGCATGGAAAATGCTCTTTCTGATACACGAAAGAAATTCTTTGAGGCAAGGGAGAATGGAAGACAAATCAGCCCACTATCAGCACTAATTTTATCCCCAAATGCCGATTCCCCTGCTTCCCTTTGTAGCTCGGATAAAACAAGTGATTTGAATGCAAATACTGAGAAGCGAAGCCCTGTAGTGCGGTCTTTATTCCGGGATGAAGTTAATCCTAATGGGGTTTCAACCCCGGCATCTAGCAGTAACCCATCCCAATATTCTGATGAGAAGTTGGACATAGAAAATGTGAGGATTGTGAATGAATGTGTTCATGGGGAGAACCTCGCATTTGTTGATGGTTCTAGTTCTGCCGATGAAGGCCAAGACGATGTTATGGTTAGTGCATGGTTTTCATACTATTCATGAATATCTTTTTGTTCATTTATTTTATTTTATTTTATTTTATTTTATTTGTTTGAATCTTTGGTTGACCAATATATCAGCCCGTTCAGCCGGGGATTTTTTTCCCAAACCAAAAACTTCTCCCCATTTTGCATCTGACCAGTGGACCTAGGGGCGTTAAATGCAAAAACGGCTTTGAACTTTTGTTGCCAAAATTACATTTTTTTCTCCCCTTTTTAACTTTTCCAATGTAAGTTCCACACCCTGGGATAGAGTAAGAATGGGATAGAAATCTTCTATCTTGGTTTTGGATGATGTAATGGTGGGTCTTCAATTCAACTTTAATTCAAATGAGTAGCGTTCTTTGTCGACGATCCCTCAAGAACAAGGCGGCGTATATTGGTGTCTCCATTTGGCATGGAGTTAAATGTTCACTAGGTCTTGACTGTTCAATTGATTTGCAGGCAAAGATTAGGGAGACTATGAAGAAGGCTTATTGGGATGGTATTGTGGAATCTGTGAAACGGGACAAATCTAACTACAACCGTGTTGTTGAGTTGACAAGGGAGGTGAGTGACGAAATCTGTGCAATGGCTCCTCAGAGTTGGAGACAAGAAATTATTGAAGCTATTGATGTGGACATGCTCACTGAGGTGATTATTAATTGTGGTTGTAATTTTGTTTCCTTTTTTTTCTGCCCATTTCTACTGCCATGTCCATTGTATCTGCTTTTAATATTGTTGTCCGTGTGTTCTTGAATTTTTCCTGTATAGGTGCTGAATTCAGGCAAGGTGGACATAGATTACCTAGGAAAGATTCTGGAATTTGCGTTGACCACTTTGAATAAGCTCTCGGCTCCTGCTTATGAGCATGAATTGGAGGAAAAACACCAGAAATTTTTGAAAGAGCTGGCTGAGATTTGTTGGGCTGCTGGTGATGGGTCAGAGAATTTGCCCATCATTGCATTCATTAAGGGCTTGCGTTTTGTTCTAGAACAGATACAGGTATTTTATAGGTGATATTTGTGTTCTTTACTGTGGATTTTGTTCCATGCATTGCATGTGGAGACATCAGTTGCCACTCTCGTTGGTTCTACTGCTTTCTTGGGTCGTATGGCTGTCTAAGTCTAATTCAAGTCATACAGGGACAGTCCTAGAGAAAATCATTCATGAATGAGTCAAGCTGTCTATTGTGGCCTTAGTTTTTGCTGCTTTGTGTTCACTGATGAATGAGCCATGCTTTCCGTTTTGCCCTTGGTCTTTGCTGCTGTCTGTTATGTAATCCTTCACAACTTGATATCTTTGCCTTGTGATAGGAACTCAAACAAGAAATAAGCAGAGCACGTATAAGAATGTTGGAGCCTTTGTTGAAGGGTCCTGGGGCTTTAGAGTTTCTTGGAAGAGCTTTCACCAGGCAATATGCGCATCCTTCTAATGCCTTCGTCTCTCTGCCCTTAACAAGAAACTGGCTTTCATCTGTGAGTGGTAGTAAAGATCAGGAATGGAGTGAACATAAAAGTGCTTTTGCCTTGTTGACGAACAAACATGAGAGTTCACCTAGGAGTTTCCTTCCATCTACCACTCTTCGAAGTGGTGGAAGCTTATTTGTCAAGAGGGGCACCAATCCGGCCAATGCATCGTCTTCATCCTCATATACGTCAAATTTGGCAGGTTGATATCTGAACTTAGGATTTTATCCTTCCTAACTGTTGTCTGTAACTGTACTGTTGCCGTTGCTGAATTTAGTTGTGTTATCCTGCTAATTTCAACTTGATATCTTGTTTACAGATAATGCTGATTCCCTGTCAGAATGCAAGGGAGAGGACATAGATTTGTCAGTGAGATTGGGATTACTAAATTTGGTTAACCGGGTAAATGGTTTGAAAGAGGATGAGCTTCCTGAAACTATGAAGCTTAACTTCTTCAGGTTAAGAGCTATTCAATCTCGAGTTCAGAAGATCATTGTGATAGCAACAAGGTATGTTCGACTCTTAACATAATTGCAAATTGTGATATTTTGATATCTAACATCCTTGAACCAATGCATCCGTTGTGTGATTGCAGCATTCTAGTCTTGCGACAGGCTCTCATGAGTCAACGAATGGTAGCAAGTCAAGTAGACATGGAAAGAATTCTTTCTAGCAGTGTTGTAAAGCTTTCTGCAAGTATTGACTCTAACAAGGATGCGGGTATCCAAGATATCATTGGATCACTCGCTGAAGCTGTGGAGACGTCAATTGGCACAAAGCTCGATTCAATGGAAGAAATCATGGCAAGGATGTTGGCCAAAAACCTGCAGCAAGATGATGCTGTTTTTAACATGGTGTCTCGTGCAATATATTTGGCTGCTAGAGGAGTTACACTTGGGGGAACCGGGATGGTGGGAAGAGAACTGGCAGAAGTGGCATTGCAGAAAGTCGGGGCGACTTTGCTCCTCGATGAAGTGGTATCTGGTGCTTCAATATTGGTGACGGCGGCGAAGGTTTCTGTTAGTGTTCATGGTCCTTGGTATGCATATTTGTTAAAAAGGGAGTAATTTGTTTAATATATTGGTCTCTTGTGCATATTAGTGTTCGAGTACTGATTAGCTGGTAATCCTTAGTTTGTTGTGTGTAAATTAATTAATTAAATTAAAGGGTGGATTTGATTTATGAAACTTGGAACTGTGCAGAATCTAGAAATTCGGTTGTAAATACGGTGAATTCATGAATAAGAACTTCTATTTTCAAACTCTGTTTTAAGATTCTATTCAAATGGAGTGTTATATTCTTGGATGTTTATGCACAATGTTAAAGCAACCTTATCAAACCACAGAAGTTAAAACTCTTAGAGCATCTCCAAGAGTCTCTAAACTTATGATCCTCTTTAATTCAAATAATCAAGTCTTAAAATTCTTCTCGAACACTTTCTCTGAGTTAACATTTTAATTTAGAGTGTATGTAGCTCTTCAATTTAGAGTCTCAAACCAACTCTCTGAATCATAATGGGGTCAAGTTTTCATATCATAATTCGATAATGCATACGATGTCTAATTTCAATGGATATTGACATTTCAAAATGTTAATTATTAACTAAAGATGAGACAAAACAATTTGAATCTAGAATTTGTTGGTGCGTCTAAAAAATTTCTCTACTCTATTTGGTGGAATATGATAATCTTTAGAAAATAAGAGAGTCAGGGATGCTCTTGGATGGGTGATATATAATTTGTTTCTTTTCCTTCCTTTCTGCTGCTTTGTTTGCCTGGATTTTCTTTTGGTAAGGGAGGTACCCCTTGTGGGTATCATCTGTTGATTGTGAATATAAAATGCATATTTTTATTAAAAAAAAAAAAGAAAAAAAAAAGGTGGTGGTATATAATTTGTTCAGAGCACATTTTTCCTGACTCAGTGATTTATGCGGTGGAAGATGATGGCAGATTATAGGGTGGGAGTTGGGTGATTTCCATTGACATGTGACTATTTTCTAGTAGTTCTCGGACTCCATAAAGGAGCCAGATTTGGCTCCATAGAAAAAGCTAGTGTAAGTTGGCAATAATCATTGAAAATACAATATATTCACAACGTAGAAATGAGAACTTCACAAGAGTATATGTATTAAGTTTTTGCTTCCAAATTTCAACAAGCGTTTTTACACAGAAGGCATTATACTAAAAAGGGCAAGTCCCCAGTCCAGATCTATAAGAACTCTGGGGTTCAAGCATCCTGTGCTCCGAGATTAGCCAAAACTTGTAGATCATCCAGAGCTTCACGTTCTTGCAGATCAGCCAAAGCATTCTGTTCTTGGAGAGCAGCCAAACGCCTTTCAAGACCTCTGAGTTCCCATCGCTGCCAGATGTTGTAGAGGACACCGGCTAGCATCATGCTAACAATAAGGTCGAAGATTTTTCTCATCCCAAACCTTCCCGTATAAGCATTTTCAGTCTCAATTTCAGTGAAACCAAATGTCATAATCACGGATGTCTATACAAATAAACGAACAAATATCATTACGTCCATTTTAAGATAAACCACAGCATCAACACATTGGCTGATGACAATGTGACGATCATTTGGTGCCATTTCATTTATACAAGACTATCGATTCAGAGATCAGAACAATGAGAATACACAATCTAAATTAGCAATTTCATTTCCAGTCTCTACGGTACCATAATGTAGTGAGGTAGAGAGACCATTCTACTTCAGTGATTCTATATGCAGCATATAATCCAATGAATTTTTCAGAGTTTTTTCTGGAAAAGTTAAAAAGTAAAGAAGGGGCGTACCACTAAAGAAAAACCCATATTCCTCATCCCATGGAATAAAGTCAGCATCCACTGCAAAAATAACTGACGATTACGGGGAAATTAGGGTAAACAAAAGACTACAATGCATGAAATATCACAATCCAAAAATGGCATATTTAGTTATCTTGAGGATATTTGTGGTTAAATCACGCTGCGTAACTATTACCCCAAGGAAGAGAAATTACGCATGGACGCATCTCACAGCCTCCAGATTCATGGAAGCTCTAACTGCTTTCTTGATAAAGAACGGAAAGGCAAGTACTTTCTGCCAAGTGCCAAGTGGGACAAGTTAACCAAGATGCAATACATCATTCCAGATTACGACAAAAGGAAGAGAGGGAAAAAATAATAATAATAAGAAACATATGGCACAAGAAATCAGATAGAAAATCCAGTATGCACATTCCAACTCATTCTCCAAAGTTCAGGCGCACAATCATTATTTAATTTCTTTCTTGCTATGGAATGGCACTGTTTCAAGGACTACATGACATGCTATCTGGTACAAGATGACAGCAGTGACAAAGATGACAGTTCGAAACATAAGGAAAGGGTGTTCTTTTCATCATCACCAATTACCATAAATGAAAATATCTGTCGCATTCTTTTTATAATTCTAATGAAAAATATTTGAAAGCTCCATTTCTGATAGACAAGATAGAGTTTCCTTTTCCGAATATGCAGAACGTGGTTGTATCTATGTCATGCTTCTTACGCACTAAAGATGTAAAGAATTACTATAGATGATAAATAACATTAAACAGACTTTCAACAAAGCTAACTTCCCAAATGATGAAGACATTTATCTAAATAAGAACTGAAGTACATATAAGTAAAATTTCAAGCTAGGCCAAAAATGCTTTTACTCCACTAAATTGAGAGATCTCCAAAGGAGATTATTAATTACCTTAGAAAAGGGTACTAGATACTTGTGTTGAGCTTTCATTTTCAAGTAACAAACTGTTAAGTAGATTACCTAAATAATTTTCTAAGTGCTCATGCAATATTAATTTTATGGCGAGCATAAAAACGAATATGAAATATGAGGTTTAAGCAACCGTTCACATATACTTACCAGGAAAAGTGCATACATTCCACCAGCAAAAAGGTGATTGTAATGCTGCACTTTTCTGATAAGTTCTTCAACATCCTTGCCTGGTTGAACTGTTCACGACATGTCTGGAACTAAGTTGGTAAGAGGGAGACAGCATAAGGGGCATTTGCATGGCTTAATTTCTGATACATGCATCCAATACTCCAGTATGCAATTACCCGGAATTGTAAAGGCTGACAATTGAGATGTAGAAAAGAGACAAATAAACTGAGGAAAGTTGAAGCCAGTAAGCTATATATTTGGAGCAGATAGCTATAGTAGATAGCAATAGACACGTGCATTCTAGATATAAGCTTACACAATCTGAATAGAGAGGCAAAATGGGATACCAAAAGTACTAGCAGATATTCGGAGTAGATAGTAATACATGTGCATTCTAGATATCAAGTAGCAATACACGTGAATTCTAGATATTAACAATACAAGCTATTCAGACTACAACTAAACGACAACTCCGACAACTTAAATAAACAACAATAGCAACGGCTACCAAATGGGTACACGACAATCATAGCCACTGAAACTACAGGTAAACAACAAAGGCCATCATTCTTGTATACATGAGAAAACAACATTTTAGTACAAATGACAATCCCATCCACTTCTAAACTACAGATATACAACACCGGGGTAAACAAACTATGTATAAACGACAATCCCGGCTGCCACTTCAACTACCGCTAAATGACAATGCCATGCATCATTCATGTGACCCAGATAAACCGCAAGCTAATACAATTGACAATCCCAGCACCAGTTGAAATAAAGATAAATAAATGGAGAAGCCATCTGTAAATCAGATGAAATATAGATGTCAGTGACAGCACTTTCTCAAACTGCAGGTAAACGATAAGATTAACTCAAATAGCACGTAGTTTGAACAACCAATTATACAGAAATTCAGGGGAGACAGAGAGGTAATGGTCCAGAAATTAGATGACAGAAAGATACCTTTGACTTTCCAACAACAGTTAAGGAAGCAGAAACCCATAGAGAAAACACCATATCAATTTGCTGAATAAAGTTTAGATAACACTTCACATGAATTATACATGAAAGTAAAACCCACTAGTTTCTTAAAACTTGTAGCATCTATTTTTAGTCAACAATTATAAAATCGTTATATACTAATTTACAATAAAAAGCACCCAGAATAATTTAATCTTCATGTAAAATTGAAACTAGTAAGTAAAAATGAATCTTGCCACAAAAGCAGTGACCACAGTTGGTCTTACAAGGGAAGTCAAATGGATCAAAACAGATTGAACAGACATCGTAAGTCGGAGGTCTCTCTCCATTTTCTCCCGGAATGCCTCCAGTCAAACGGCTGAAACTACTCATTTCTTCTCCCTTTAAACAATAATCTCAAAAACCTATCTTTGTGTGTGCTTTCGCGAGTGCATACATACTTCACCGACTAGATTAACATGGAAACAAAGAGATTACCGCAAGAGATTGCACTGCTATCAAAGAAGGCATTCTGATCCACCGCTCCGCGCTGACACCTCTTCCATGTGAGTTATCATTTTTGAGATCGGAAGAGCGTCGGACTTGCAGCTTTTCGTATTGCCCTTCCCTCCTCAACCAGAATTTTCGCTTAAAGGCCGAAATGCAATGTAAAGCACCACATTTTCACCGCTTCTCCAAAGTGCCGATTTATTATAAGCGGCAGTGAAATTGAGCTAGGGATTATGGGCAACAATCCAATTGCGATACACATTTTATAAAATGAATGAATGTAATACAGTGCTAAGAAATAATTGTCTCAAGAGAGCTTAAAAAATGATGCTATTTGCGGCGGCGGCGGGCGGCGATGGCGGATGTACCGTTGACTCTCCCATCCATATGCTGTGAATCCCATTTGCGTAAATTTCACGAGTAGCCACTGAACTTTTAACTATTTTTTAATTGAGTCACTCGAACTTTAACATTGTTTCAATAATAATATCGGTATTAATAAGTTTGTTTGGATAAAAAAGTACACCAAAAATTTGACAAAATACATGTGGCCTGTGTGATTGCCACATGTATAACAACAATAGGATCTCACTCAGTCTTGAAATATTTTTTGTAGTCCTCTTTGTTCAACTAAAGTTATTGGTCCTATGAAAAAGGTAAAACAAAGAATTATCCATTCCACTCAAGAATTACTCCAAGATAAATAAAACATGTCACTTATTCATCTAAGCCAATGAGAGAAATATGTTGGGGTAGAATTATTGGTAGTCCAAGAGAACCAAAGATACAATGCTCTGAACTAATAGAGAAATCATATGTATGTTCAAAAACATCAATTTAACAACAAATTGAACTCCTTGAACTCATATGTAAGTTATTGATTTGCTACAGAAGATAAAATAGATAATCCTAGACTACCAAAAGTTTGTTCACTTATGAGATTGTACTAAAACTATCTAATAAGGGTCTAAGAGATGTTAAGCCAGAAAACAGAAAGAAGCACCCTGGTAAAGGAAGGAAGATGCACCACTGCCCACTACAAATACGAGAAAAAGAAGGTAGAAGATGAAACCCCAATGTAAATGAGGAAACAATTTATTACAACAGCATTCAGAACAAATTAGTGAGACTTAAATTGGAGTCTCTGGATTAGATCCTTATTTATTACAACGGCATTGAGAACAAACTAGCAAAAATTTTACGAGAGTCTGGATTAGATCCTTGTTTGCAAACATCTTTAACAAGTTACTTCTTGAGTAAAGAAGAAACATTTATTGATAGCAACATTTATTGATAGCAAATAGATTGTGCTGAGTCTCAAGTCGAGATCCACATGAATCTGGGCCTCAAGCATCCTGTGCTTGTAGATTAAGCAAAATTTGCTGCAGATCATCCAAACCATCCTGTTCTACTATATCAACTAAAGAATTGCGTTCTTGCAGCTCAGCCAAACGCCTTTCAAGAACCCCGAGCTCCCATCGCTGCCAGATCTTGTAGAGAAAGAGAGCAGCTAGCATAATGCTAAAACCAACGTCCAAGATTTTTTCATCCCCAAACTCCCTGTATACAAGCAATTCTTAGTCTTAGACTCTTGGTTTCATTGAAACAAAATGTCAAAACCATGGACAGTTATAGAAAATTAAGCAACAAAATCAATTATAAATTTGAACAAACGTATATTTCAAGAAAAACCATCACGTCAACACCCTGGCAGATGACTAGCATGCTAGGCGAAAATAGTTCGATGCCATTTATTCGTACAAGAATAATCAATGCAGAAATCAGAACAATTAGAACACAAGATATTATCGTTCAGACTTTGCTTTCTAAATAACTGATTATAGTTGCAATACAATAATTTGGTTTTCAGATCCGGAGAGCCCCCTTTTCTGTTTACTTTGAATGATTCTGTTTCCTGCTTATGTTTCAATGAATGGTATCATGTAATCTTTCCACAAAAGTCAAAAGTTAAGAGGTGACATACCATTCGAGAAAAGCTCGTAGTCTTCCATCACATAGAAGAAACTCAGCAGCCACTGCAAAAATAGATGGGGATTTATTGAAGATTTTTAGTGAAAAAAATGGTTACAATGCATGAAACTCCACAATTCGAATATAGCACGTTGAACCTCTCTTGAAGACATTGATAAATATTGAGGAACATATGCATGGTTAAAATAACAAGAAACAAATTATAATTACAACCCCGTCAAGTGACTGCACATTACCCTAAGGAAGCGCACAAATAGGATGCATCTCCAAGTCTCCAGATTCATCAAAGTTCTGATTGCTTTCTTGACAAAGAACAGAAAAGCAAGCACTTTCTGCCAAGTACAAAGTGAGACATGTCAACATGCAATATACTCGTTTTGGACTACAATTGGGACAAAACTGGAAAAAAGAAAAATAAATTAGAAAAAGGAAAATAAAGAAAGAAATAAATAAAGCAACACAAGGAATCAGATAAAAAAATCCCAGCAGGTGCAGTTCAAATCCTTCTGCAAAATTCAGGCTGCGAAGTCATTACTAAGTTCTTTTATCACCATCAATTTCTATAATTGTAATATCTATTGCATATTTTTCATAATTCTGATGAAAAATATTCGACAGCTCCATCTCAAAAATAAACGAAGTGCTCAACAATTGGTAGATATGCCAATTTTGCCTGTTCTTTTTTTCGGCTGAAAGAAGTATGAGACGGGGAAGAACCTTAGATCTCCTCACAGAAGTAAGAAGTTCGAAGTCGTAGTTTGACAGGACTGCTGAAAAATTTTTTGGCCAAATGAAGCTCAAAAATTATAATTGCATTCACATACAATTCAGTCAGGCAAACTCATCCACATGAAGCTCCAATAGTGTTTTCGAAATTTTCGAGGCTCAAATGGAACTAGGAAAGTGCAATCACATTCATGTAGAAATTTAGCTTACGCTTATTGTACAAATATGAACTTCTATGGAACTGCTCTTACGCATCCATTACACAGAAACAGACATTGCTGGATTCTGAACAAGATCTGCTGGGAATTATATGATAACGTATCTTTCTTTTCCTCACCAAAGAATTCTCTATTTCCCTCTCCTTTCTCAGAAAACAAATATTTGCAATCTATTATGATCACAATAAAAAATTATTAAAAAAAAAAAAAGAAAAATAGAAATCCCACCTTAGGTTAGTTCCTTTTTGGGATATGCAGAACTCCGTTGTCACATCTATGATATTTCCAAGGAATTAATGCAAAGAATTACTTTATAAATACTAATAAAATAGTGTTAAATAGACTTTTAATAAAGCAGTTAACTATAAAAAAATGAAGGCATTTTTCAATCAAGAATAAGAACAAAATGTTTTCCGAAAGGAACTTATAAGTTAACTTTCAACCTTTTGGTCCACTTAACTGAGAGATCTTGAAAAAACATTATTAGGTACCTAAAAAAGGATACTAGAAATGCCCATTAAGTTTCATTTTAGAGTCAGAAACTGTTGAGTAGCTTCACATGTTAGAGGGGACATCTGCTTAAGTGCTTATGCAGTAAGATGAAAAAATATAACGTCACAACAATCAGTCACATATCAACTTACCAGGAAAAGGGCGTACACTCCACCAGCAAACAGGCAATTATAGTACTCCACTTTTTGGATAACTTCTTCATCTGGCTGAACAAGTTGAGACATCACTGGAATTAAGTTAGTAAGTGGGAGACTGCACAAGGGGCATTTGCATGGCTGAGTCACAGATGTATGCATCCAGCACTGCAGTATGCAATCACCTGGAACAGCAAGTGCAGGCAAGTGAGATGATTAAAAGAAACAAATAAACAGAGAGAATTTGAAGCTGTTAAGCTAGATATATGGAGTAGATATTTATAAATAAATGCATCCTAAGTACAGACCTACACTAAATATGAAACGAGGGGAAAATATCGGCAATACCAGCAGCTACTCAAACTACAACTAAACGACAATTATGACACCATAAATGACAATAACGGCTAACGAACTACATATATACAACAACAAAAAGCCACTTATTGCTATAGGTAAACGACACTACCATTGCTCTCTTAGACAAGATAAACAACAATCCTAATACAAACAAAGATCGTGGGTGCTACTTAAAGTTAGACGACAAATAAACGACAATGGAGTGATCAAACCGTACATAAAAGACAATCCTAGCAGCTACATGATCTACAGGTAGACGAAAATGCCATCAATCACTCATACGACACATATAAACAGAAATTCTAGTGCAGATGACAATCCTAGCCACTATGTAAACTATGGATAAACCAAAGAGGTAACTCAGCTGCAGGTAAACGGGAAAGCCAGTAGTTACTCAAATAGCAGGTAACTTGAACAACCAATATACAAAAATTCGCGGGAAAGAGAGAATTAACGGGCACAATCCAGAAATCAGCCGACAGTAAATTGGCTTTGATATTCCAACAATTCAATTAAGGAAACAGAAATCCATAAAGAAAACACCATTATCAAATAAATTTTTGATTTTTCAACAACTCAGTTCAGGCAACAGAAACTCATAAAGGAAACACCAACATCTCACTTAAGGCTACAGAACCCCCCAAAAAGAAAACATCATTATCAAATAAACTTAGTAAACACTTGAAACATATTTATTTATGGAAGCAAAATCCTCAAATTTCTTGAAAGTTATAGCATCCATTTTAAGTCATCAAGAATAACAGATCATATTATGTACTAATTCACAGTAAAAAAGAACCAAGAACAGCATTTGATCTTGGCATAAAATTAGGGGAAAAGAAAAAAGAAAAAAACTTGCCACAAAACCAGTGACCACAGTTGGTTTTACAAGGGACAGTGAACGGATCTAAACAGATTGGACACTCATCAGCCGGGGGTCTCTCCTCATTTTCTCCTTCAAGGCCTCCAGTAGAATTGTTGAAGTTACTCATTTCTTCCCTCTTGCAATCTACTCAACCGACGAGATTTGCAGAGCAAAAGAGGATAGTACGAGTCTATAGTAGCATCATAGAGGATGAAAGGTGCTTACATTTGGTGCTTGATCCACCGCTTCGAGCTAACACGTCCTCCATGTGAGTCATCATTTTTGTCTCATCTTCCCATCACTCAGCCTGTCATTTTGCCCTTTTTCCTCAGCCGAAATTTTAGCTTAAAGCCAAAACCCAATGTGGAGAACCGCATTTTCACCACTTCATCCGTGGCAGTGATATTTGAGCTTAGCTTTATAGGCAACGCTAAAACCAAAACGCAATATACATTTGAGAAAAGACCTTATGTTATTTAGTGCTGAGAAATTACTTTGATTCAGACTTAACAATGCTTCAAAAACGATGCGCTCTTCGGACGCGGCAGCGATGGAAATGGCGAATGCCACAACCTATTGTAATCGGTAACTTGAAGCTAGCCATTAATTGGAGGCATCTATTCCTCCAATTCTTCTTCAATTTCCACGTAAAAAAATCATCAAATTTCCTCTTCGTTTCAGGATTTTTCTATTACGTTTCTACGATTCCATCAAGATTTCGGCTCCCGACTCCCTTTCTCTAACACACCCAAATTCCCCTTCCGTTGCTCCATAAAACCCGCTGAGAAGCCTCAATTTCACCATTCGAATATAATCTTGTAGAGAAGAACTGATTAAGAGAAAGAGAGACCTTCATCTGGCCTTCGATTATAATTGCGATACTTGACTTGAGAAACAAAAGATAAATGGCGGCAATTTTCAAGCAAATTTGTAAAATTCGCACGCTTCCGTACTATCCGTGTAAAAGCACAGCGAAAGCTACTTTAAAATAGGATAATTTACGCTAACGTGATCAACCTTTCAACAATTATCAGGTTACGGCTCTAGCCTTTAAACAAATTCCCATTTACGTCCCTACCAATTAGAAATGGCAATTTACACCCTAAAATCCCTTCCTCACTGGTACCCACCCCGAATAGGGTGCGTGGGATGGGCATTACCTACCCTGTTAAGTAATGGGGCGGGAACGGTATGTGCCACCCCACCGCACCACGATAACAAACCTCCTTTTTAATTATAAAAAATTAAATAAGAGAATAATCAAACTCTTAAGTTAAACGCTAAAAGTCTAATCATTAAGCTAACTCCTCTTTTTGAGAGAACTTTTTACATGTTTTTATAAGTTCTTATTATATCAAAATTTTAAATATATAAAATAAGTACAAACTTCTCCCGTTAATAATTTCTTATTATATCAAAATTTTAAGTTTTAATATTGAGAAATATTGTATTTTTATTTCATTTTATATAATTTTGTTAGTAATTAAGAGTATTCATTTTTTGATGAGATTGTTATCATTCGAATAGTTTTTTTATGTAGTTTCCATTTTTTTATTTTTTTAGGAGTTTCTAAGCAGGACAAGTAACGGGTATTTTTTTCGTACTCACCATGAAACATGGCGGGGTTTTGATAAACGGGCCAGGGAAGACATACTCGTCTCGTTGCCATTTCTACTACTAATAAAAGCCATCAATTTGCACTGTTTAAGCATCTAATTGCCAAGAGAAATTTGGGGGCATTTTTGAATAAATATCTTAATTTATAAAAAAAAAAGGAAAAATTGGGAAAGAAGGACTCCCATTTTGGCTACCGGAAATGACAGCCCTTGACTGCCATTTCTGCTAGCCTTTTGGAGGGCGAGTCTCCTCCATGTGCTGCCGGAAATGGCAGGCAGCTATATTCTGGCACAGAGGAGAGACTCTCCCCTCTTAAAAATTTGGCTATCCCCTCATGTGCTGCTGAAAATGACAGTTCCAACAGCCAAAATGGGAGAATCCCCTCCCTCTATTTTCCTTTTTTTTTAATTAAAATATTTTTCTTTATATTTTACCAGGCTCTCAACTTTCTCTTAGCAATTAGATGCTAAACTGTGCAAGTGGATGATTTCCGTTAGTAGAGACGTAAACGAAGATTTATTTAAAGGTTGAGGACACCCAGAAAGAGAAATAAATATTAAAGACGTGATCTGTGATCTGTTAATTATTGAAATGTTAGAGATGTTAAGCGTAAATTCCCTTTAAAATATTAAAAACACTAATAAAATATTTTTTTATATTAAAAAAAACCTCTATATGTATAAATAGACTTCTTCAATCATATTTACGTATCTTATATCATTCGATTTCTGAGTTTACATCTACACATATCAAATTTGAATCCATGCCATAGAAAATAATATTATTCACTGTTATTGTATCAAGAAAAACAGGTATTGATTATTATTAATTAATAATATCGTGATAATAACAAGTACAATTTAATGTAACAATATTGAGACTGAAAGTGATAACTCAAGTGATAAAGATCCCTCTTTATCACGATGAGATTCTAAGTTTGAGTATGTACCCTCTCCAAAATTTGTATCCCCAAAAAAAAAAAAAAAGTAACAATATTCATTAGGGGAATTTCATCATCATCTTAAGGGTAGTTGGTGCATTTAAACGTTAAATGTTGTCTTCTTCATCTCTTTTTTCTTTCTTCTTCTTCCCCCTTTTTTAAGGAAAAATATGGATCTCATTTCATATTTTGGCTAAACAGTGAGTTGCTAAGTCAAAAGTGTATATATTTGATCCAGTTACATATAAGTGAATGTGACAATGAAAAGATGTAACGAGTGAAGAGTGTGGACAACTATGTTACTTTCTTGTGTAATTTAATCACAACGACCACAACCACAATCCACCAACAAACTACCAATCTTGCTAAACAGTGAAGCATAATGATGACGACGATAAGTAAAATCCAAATATAAGGCCGTTGTTAATTGCATAATAATAATGATGATAAGTAAACAAATTTTGATATTGAAATTCCAAATCGTTTCCCTCTTTAGCACAAGAAGTTCTTTTGGATGGAATTTGGAAATCATCCAAATTTACTGCTCCTTCTAATGCTCTGCTTGGTAATAAAGAGAAATTCTCCACATCAAATCAAATAAAATAGTGTCGAAGTAATTAAAATGTTAAAAAATAAAATATTTGTAATAGCTTAATAAAAGTAAAAAAAAATAAAGTTATTTTCCCCAAGAAAATAAAATTGTAATTTGTAACACGTATATATGTTAACGCTACTTTAAATATTTATTTGATTAATAAATAGTAGGGGGTAATTTTCACTCTAGGTCATCAATCTTTCAATTTTATATCAATTTTGTCATCATTTTTTTTGGTCTACGAAGTCCTCAACTTTTCATTTATCATCGTATTATGTCCCTCAATGTCACTTTTTATCCCCAATCTTTCAATTTTTACTATTAACCACTATCAAAATGATTATTATACCATTAATTCTTTATTTTCACAATATGTCCCCAACCTTTTAGTTTTATATAATTTTATCTCCATTATTTTTGGGAACATAGGAACGCCAATATTTTATTTTTTTCGTGCTATTTCTCCATTAACACTTTACATACCTAACATTTTAAATTTTTACAATTAATACAATTAATTATTTAAATAAAAAATAAATAATAATATAAAAAAAAAGTTCACTCACTCTAACTCACTCCAATACAACTCAATAACAACAGTCAGAAATAATAATAACAAGAAAACTCGAATATATAACAGTCTTAATAAATATCAAATCCACGTCAAAAAAATTGTCGATCTAAATATCAGAATGACGAATCGAATCCAATTTTTTGATCTACCACAAATCATATGGTGGATACAGATTAGATACATCTACCCTAAAAAAATAATTTTTTGATTTGTAGACATAACCCTAATGTCAATCCCCTGCTAATTTTCAATTATATTGAATATCTTATATCAGTTCATAAGTACGAGAGCGGAAGCTTCATTACAAAAAAAGGAACGGGACCTACAAAACGAACAAATTGTTTATGTCTTATAGAGTTTATCATTCTATAAAGCTAATTGTTTAAATTAACAGGTTGTTAAATTTTAAAGAATCATTCAAAGTAGGTTTTTCAATAAAACGTAAAGAACATAACAAGTACTATTAATAAGTATATTCAATTGATTACCAAAGCAAGTTAGATCATTAGAAAACTTTTACTTTGAAAGTTAAACTTCAAATCATTACAAGAATGTCCATTCATTCTATCATATATATATATATATATTATATGGCCTAAAATATATATATTTATTATAGAAATGTGAGTATACTTATTAATACAAAAGGTATTAAATTCATAATTATATTTGTAATAGCTTCAAAGATAGGTTTTCACTACATGCCAAACTCTACTCCTGTTCGCAGACATACTCTAATTCGTGGCTTGCTTCTCATTCATTACGTCTTTAGTCATCTACAAAATTGTAGAGAAAAGAGGAGTGGGTACAAAGTATTTAGCGAGTAACAAAACCCTTTGATTTATCTTTCCTTTGGAAGATTCATTTTCAAGAAAACCATATAATGCACAAAGCTTTTGAATGCACAAGAAGGCCCTATCACTAGTTAAATTACTACCCGTAATACTCGCATGATTCATATCAATTCAATCATGGTCATGTACATTTAAGTGGATCCATAATCAAATCTCAGTTGACCTCTACCAGAATTTCCATATAGAACAATACAAATACAAAGCAAATACCATACTAATCGTCGCTCATCGCGGTATCATAAGATGGCTCATAGTATGACAACAAAGCAAAGAAAAGCAAATACAAGACAGTTAGAGCATCAATTAGTGATTCAAATGCAATAAATCAATCTTTCTTTCCAACGCATCAAAATCCATGTTCATTTCAATAGAAGACTTCAATCAAAATCCATGTTTATCTTATCAAAACTTCATTGATGAAAAAAGAGAATCAAAGTATTAGTTACTCACCTCTTTAACTTGATCTTTTCAAAGATTATTTGAGTTGTTAATAAATGCCTTTAAAACATTTATATTCCTTAATCAAAGTGGTGTTTCAAGTTATATTTCTTATATATGTAAAGAGAGATCACTTCTAAGTGCAAAACTAAGTTTATAGGGTTGTTTTTCTCCATTTACTATTTTTGGACGAATTTTCTTTATGAAAAACTTGAGATTCACTAAAGAAGTAAGACAATTAGCTTTTGATATGAGTGTATGGATGTGAAAAGGGAAAAAAAATGAAGGGGGTAGGACAAGTTGGGAAAATCCTCATCCTCCCCATATTTACAGTCATTAAAAATATTCAGATTTAGTTGCTTTTAATTAATCTTTCAATTCTACCACTCAAGATATAACAAGTGGCGCGATTTGGAGCCATATATTCCAGAAGGCAATGTGGCGAAACGCGGTTCACTCATTTGTTGTTGGAGAAGCCTTAATACTTTGTGTTGTCATATAATTAAGTCATTCTACTTTGATCCACGTTACTTCAGGTCCTTCCACTTAACGTGGTTTTACAATTAGGTGGTTAAATTTCAAGTTATACTAACCAATAATGATGTTGTTACAACATGGTTGATGCAACTCAAGTGGTTATTCAATTCATTATCAAAATCTCAATCATGTTATCAGTAACCACCTTCTAATTCCAATTCATCGTCCAAATAACGTTTACACTGTCCACATGGTAATTCTTTGCATTTATTCGAGTGATAAATCTTGTAACCTTTCAATTGATGCAATCCAATGCGATTTCACTGTCACATTCTAATTATTTGTGTTCATTTAGGTGACAACTTTGTAACTTTATAATTGATGCAATTCAATATGATCATGTTATCACATTCTAATTTTGGACCATTAATTGGGTAATAAGCTTGAAATCTTATGATATAATTCAAGCAATTATTCAATCATCATCAAAATAATGATATCGGCTGCTTAACATTTTACGAGATGTTACACCTAATGCTTTAATTCTATTTTAATTTCTTGTCTCTCTTTGTGATTATCATTCTAATTTGCCCCCGATTTATTATCCTCAATCCAATCTGATCCATCAATTGTGGATCACAAAAGATTAGAATTGGCGCATTAAAGTTTGGTTTTATTTTTGTAAATTGAAAATGATTTTTTTTTTAGATCCACCCTGATCCATCTCCGTTACCTAATATGTGATGAATCGAAAAACCTAATCTGATATGTTACACCAACTCTCAGATCGAATTTTTTTATGTGAATTATGTATCCATCAAGTTTGGTGTAGATAGAGTTTTTTTTCCTTAATATCAATACGGGCTAGGATGGGTGTAATTCTTATTTTATATTATTCATTACTTTTTATTTTTATTTAAATAATTAAAGGTATAATGATAATTTTAATAGGAATTAACATTAGTAATTGAAAGATTGAAGACATAAGGTGTTATTAGGGACGTAACTCAACAATAAATGAAAGGTTATGAGTCCTATATGCCCAAGAAAAATAATGGGGATAAAATAGTATAAAAATTGAAAGGTTGGTACATATACTAGAAATAAAGAATTAAAGGCGTAATAGTCATACTGATAGGATTAATGGTGAAAATTGAAATATTGGGGGAGAAAAGTAACGTTAAGGATATAATACGATAATAAATGAAAGGTTGAGGGCATAGTAGGCCCAAAAATAGAATGGAAAAAAATTTATATAAAATTGAAATATTTGGGATTTAGAGTGAAAATTACCCTAAATAGTATAACATTATTAAAATTAGTTTTTAAAAGGATGAATTATTTTCTTTTTAAATTTTAATTATTTTTCAAAATTTTAATTGGTTATACAATTGTTTGTTTGTGTGAAATTTTTGTGCTTAATAAATTTGTACGTGATAATTAACGATCAATTTGGATGGTTTTCATCAAAAAAGACTGTAATGTCAAGGAATAGAGTTTTAGAATTTCAACATCAAAATTTCAATGCTTGGGTGTTAGTATGCAGAAAAAGATAACGTTTTGGAACTAAACGTGTCAATGACCCTATCTTAAAATGGTGATGATCACTCATTAAGATATGCTAGTATTACTCAAATACATATGCTAATGCTAGTATTAAGAATATGATAGAGAATCGATCTTTCTTTTGTGAGAATATCGCATCCGCTTTAAGAGTAAGAGGAGGAACTATAGTCATGAGGTCATTAGATGTCCAAAAAAAAAAAACTACATTCCATGTACGAGCCATTTGCCTGTTGGGATGAGACGTCCCTTTCAGGAACCAAATAACTACAGCATAACATGTTAGTTGTCGCCTATGTGTTCCACTTAGTGTTAAAGTATCTTTTCACGGTTGCTTTCAAATTGAATTTTAGAAATTATATGTTACAATAGCGAAAATTTTCTAATATCAGCTACTACTTTTCTTGTGGTACCAGCCATAACTGTATGATACGACCCAATAGAAATTTGACATATGCCCCCCCCATTGCCGCATGTCTCATTAGCATTCATCCACCTCATCCGCTGGTACTATAGTAAAACCAACAGATATATGCTATTAGAACCTATTTGTCCCATTTGTGTTTCTTTCTCTGTGCAATCTCTGTTCCAAGAATATCCCCAACTTTGCATCCACGACTCCATAGGTATCTCCTGCATGTTGATTATAGCTTCTGAAAATGAAATCTGGAGATCATTGGCAACGTCTCTCTCACATTAGACACATCACACCAATAGTTACACGTCTCTCCCTCTTTACCTCGTAAGCAAAATTAGAAGCCTCTTCAATACAGATAGATGATCTTCAATGCATTCAATGGACTGATAGTGATGTCTAACTACGAGTGTGCAATCAAAACATCCTTCAAGTCTTACCCCCAGTGACCCGACTCATTCCTCGTGGGAAAAGGTCAGAAGTTTTGCCAGGTTCTGCACCAACTTTACGATTGAGCATTGGAGTTGCCAGCCTAGCTCCTGCTTTTCTCACAAAGAGGAGAAACAAACCATTCCTAAACAGATAAACTTGAATAATAATAATGAACTATTATCCCACAAAATGCACATGGTGTTTCATAAAACTCGAATATTTAATAAATCTAAAGAGCAGCCTGATCCACGCCATATCTGCACTATGCAAACACACTCAAGCTTAACCATGCAATTTCACCTACTAACCCCTCTACGAATGAAATGCACAAGCCCATTGACCATGACACTAGGAATTTACAGACTTATTGAAACCAAAACAGTGAAAGTAAAATATACTTTTTACAGCCAAAACATTGTAAGATTCTGAAGCTCTGAATCAGATTTTTAAACAACACAGCAGCAGTTAGGTGAGACGCACTTCGCCGCTTGCATGTACTGCCTTCACTTGCTTATCATACTCATCTTCCTCTTCATCTTCTTCCTCCTCTGGTTCTTCCTCTTCCTCTTTGTCCTCGTCCTCTTCACCTCCCCAACCAAAGCTTCCAATTGAACGAGAGGCTGGAGCAGGGGTCTTGGCCTCCTCCACAATTTTCATAATCTCCTCCACAGTCTGAAGGGAAAAGGTCGGGTTTTCTTTCCGGTAGTATCTTGCTTGAGCTACATCAGTCAATTCCCTTGGCAAATTCTTCAGAAACCATGGGTGTGTCTTAATATCTTTGATTGAGACCCTCTGCACCAAGAAAATCACATCATAATCAGAAATCCAATGTACAAACCGAAAATGGAATACTATGGTGTTCACCTGTCAGAAAGCTGAATGAAAACAGAAGAGATCAAGTAGCAAAAAATCTACGCAATAATAAAATTAAGGAAACAGTTGAGGTTATATCACAACTCAGAAAGAGGAATGACAACAGATTCTTGATAATCTAAATGCTGGCCACTATTAAATTTATGGCCCAACAAACAATGAAAGGGATAATCAGACATTCAGTATTCCACTATGATTCCAAAGATGCCTTGTAGAACGAGTTCGTACCAAATACAAATACATTAATAAAGACCTTGAAGCATTTCAAAGTTCTATTCAGATTTCTGAGGGCCAGAGGGTAATGCTCAGAAAGTAGACCAAGAATTCCTGGACCGGTGTATGGAATCCATGTTTGGACGTGCAATCCATGGGCTTCACATGACAAAAAACTTTCTGTAACTGACAGACAAAGTCTATGAAAGAGGCAAACAGTGGGGGATATGGAACGGAAACACATAATTGTTGATTGCACTATCAGTCCCAATTTATGCAAATAAAGCATGCTATAATCATTAGCATTCGCAGAATTGCAGGTGAAGTGAGTTATCCAAACTATTTTGATCAATACCAATAGCATACATACATACCCTAGCTGGATTGGCAACAAATATGCGTGATAGAAGGTGCCTGCAATCTTGAGATATGTGAACATAATCAGGGATCCTGTACTGAACAGCCATGATTCTCTGGGAATGAACATCAAAGCATACATGAGTAACAAATAAACAATTCTTCCATTCACCATAAAGCAAAGGGCTTGTAGCGTTTGAATGGCCAAATGAAGAAACTTACTTGGATTGTTTTCCTGAAATTCTTTGGATCTTCTTGGTCTTCAAACGGATAGGCTCCAACCAGCATGACATAAAGTGTCACTCCGCATGACCAGACATCAGCCAACTGAAACAAAATGCAAATAAAAGTTTTGCAAAGCAAAAATTATCACATTTCTGCTACATGTACATAAACACGTAGGAGAAGTATGACAGCAAAATATTTTGTGTACCATATATGTTTACCTTTCCATCATATTCCCTTCTTGACAGAACCTCTGGAGCAATATAAGCAGGAGTGCCAACTGTAGATTTGGGCCTTGAATGCAGCAGAGATGACTAAAAAAATAGAAATACAAACACCCTAAGTACATTCAGCTCTACATGACATCCAGCTTAAGTTATCAGATATCATGTGTAACCTTTGAGTAACCAAAATCGCAAATTTTTAGACGCGGTGCAGGACTTCCATCCAACAGGGTGTTCTCCAGCTTCAAATCTCTATGGCATATTTGCTGCAGAGCATAGACAAGTTCAAGAAAGCATAGTTTCAGCACATGAAAAGACAGATGAGGTTCAAAAATAAGCTATACAAACGAGTTTGTAAACCCATAAGCCAATTGAAAGCCGAGTTTCAGTTACCATGGAATGACAATAGTTGACTCCAGAAATCATCTGCTGAAAGAAGTACCTAGCCTGAAAATGAAAGCATCTATAAAGGGAAACCCAATATGTACAAAAGCTATCATATGTTTTGTGACCCCTGTTTTCGTGGAATCGAAGGATTGCCGAGAAATGAAAATAAGGTATAATACCTCATCTTCACTGAATCTTCCAGCATTGCAGATTCTCTCAAAGAGCTCTCCACCTGCCGCATACTCCATGACAATGGCAAGATGCGTGGGAGTCAACACCACCTGTGCATTAATAATCGAAACTGATATTCAGTAAATAAACCTTATAACTACTTCAAAAAAATAAAATAAAATAAAATAAACCTTATAACACATTCCACTTCATGAACAGAAATAAGAGAGAGAGCTCAGAAAAAAATCTGGGTTCCTGACCTCCTTGAATCGAATTATGTTGGGATGCCGAAGTGATTTGTGATTGATGATCTCTCTCGCCACGTTCTCATCAATCTATGACCAATTTTGCTTATTGTGAGAAAATTTTCAAATGCTAATGAAACTCAATCTCATGTCCAACTTCAAAAATAAATAATCCACTTCAATTATATGACTAAAAAGGGACTGAAATTTTGGAAAACGTAGGAATTTTATCCAAACATTCACATACAGAGCAAAACACACACTGCATATAGAAACACGACCAATAGCATCTGACAGAAGATTAAAAATAAAAAATAGTGATCTGTAATCCAAGGTACAAAGAATGCATACCTTGTGCCCCCTTTCAATATATTTCATAGCCACGAGTTCTTTAGTCTCCTTGTTTCTCATGAGCCTCGCCACACCAAAATTCCCAGACCCTATATCCTTCAAAAGCTCGTACTTATCCATTTTTTTCCTCTCTTTCCCCGACTTTCAACTATACGGGGTCCGCAAAAGTAAAGTTAAAAGCCGCCAAAATTTTGAGAGCCTGGGCTTTAATACATACCCAACTTTAGCTTAATCTTAAAATGAAAATATAAAACTCAATCTCCGGATATATTACATAAAACTAGATATTCAATTTTTCGGTTTTCTATAAGAAATCCCAAATGGAAGCTAATAAAAACCACCTGTAAAAAGCTCCAAATCAGTATTTGGAAAGGGATCTACGAATCAGTATATCAAACACGCCGAATTCTGGGAGGACATAAAGAAAGACGCGGGTAATTCAATAAGCCCTCTCAAATTTTTCTTTCTTTCTTCTTTTCTTCGATTAAAATTCAGGAATTAGGGTTTTCAAAACGAACAAAAAATCGGAAAACGTATGATATAGCAATTGAAATGGGTTTTTAGCAAGGAATCGGAAATGGTTGGAATTATGGGATCTGGAGAAAAAGCAAAGGAATACATGAAGCACTAGTGGGTGGGGGTGTGGTGTGCTGTGGTGCCTGCATGAAAAGGAAATTAAGAAAATAGAGAGAGACGGACAATAATATTTTATTGCGATTAAGGGAGAATGGAAATTGAGGCAAAAGGGAAGTGCATTTTTGACAGTCATGTGCAGATGAATACAAACGAAAGCAAGTGTAATTTCAATATCACAGTACCAATCACCGTCGGACATTGTTGTCCGACAAATTATTAGAATATTATCCCAGCATTTCTTTTAGTTATATTTGTAATTGGATCATGATTTGCTAATTACAATTGGAATCAATCAAATAAAAAAATACATAGAGCTAACCTCCAACAAGAATGACATTTGGAAATTCATTTCTCACAAAAAAGTTTTTATCAAACAATCTTCTTTTTTTTTTTAATACATGGGAGAGATCGAGGTGGGGTAGGAATATTAGACTTCCTGCTCGAAATGCGGAGTATGTAACAGCACTTGTTCGAACTATTATCTTCATATTTTGTATGTCCTACTAAGTATCGACTACAACATAACTTCAATTTTAGAACCCTTAAAGCATTTCTATTGTAAAAAGGTTCAAAATCCATTTCCAATGAAAAACATGGCTTAGAAGAAAAATGATATAGTTTCAGATATTTTCAGAGCACGCCACATATATGCCACCAACCTTCATTGATTGCATCATTTCCCTTGAAGTCGTGGTCATATTTGCTTATATCTTCACATTTTGTAAGTTTCCCTTGTCCAATGTCCATTGTTAAACACATGGTGCACAAAACAGAGAATGTTGATTGTTGAGAATACGTTTCCAATGAAATGACATGAATTGGGAATGTAGTCAGTCATTTTTTTACACTTTGTTTGATAAACATTTAAATTTAGATGGGTTTTTAAATAGATTTGAAATTCAAATTTTATATAAGTGTCGAGATGTAATTGTGCCATGTAGAGGTAATGATTAAAATAATTTGAGGGTTCACATCATATCAAATATATAGTTAAATGTAATATTGACATGTATCTAAAAGTTAAAATTTAAATTGGTTGATAAATCGAGATAAATTTTAAATAATTGCCAACCATTGTGTTAATTTTTCATTGACCTTTACCAGGTTTGGGCAGTAGATGATTGGTGGCATAACACTAGCCACAGTTGATGTAGGAGCATTAACACTTCATAAATCACACCAACCACTAGTGTTATTATATTATCTGTCAGGTATTATAATGACACTAGACATTTAGTGCTTAATCAACTTAGGACTCGTTTGGTTGGATTTATAAAATCAATTTATAAAGAAAATTTATGATGAGTGGAAATGAGTTGTGGATATTAATTAAAATTTGAAATGTGTAGTGATTGTTGAGTGTTGTCAAATCAATGATAGGTGAATTTATAAATTACAAAAATAAAATTTAGCAAACAAGCCCTTATATTGATTTCCACTCATTTGCTAAAAAGTGTATTGGCAATCTTTATGATTAATACAGTCATATTGTTTTCTACCGCCACCAGGTACTATAGATATCTGCCGCAAAAAATTACCATCATGGCGCATAACGTTAATCCGTTGACAAATGTTATACAGAGCCAAAATGATGGTGATGTAAACTAGTCAAATTGAGGCAAGCCTAAAATCTCGACTCGTCTTAGATTAGTGGCAAAAAAATGCTCGAGGTGAGTCCGACTCAAGCCGCCCCAAGAAGTTAAATTCGAATCGAGCTTTTTCCAAACCGAGCTAATTTAACTCATTTTCTTAAGAAAGTATTAATTAAAAAGATATATATAAAACAAGTTATTATTATTTTACGGGCCTTGTTGGGCCCGCAAGGGCCAACGTGTTCTACAGGCCAAGCCGGTTTGAGGGTTGCCCCAAGCTTTGACCATTTTTATATAGGCTGCATGACGATTCCATTGGGGTTTTTTACGGGCCTAGCCGTAGACCACCAAGCTGGCTTGCTTGTTACACATAAGCTCGTGTTGTATCTACATTGTTGCGGCTTGGTGGGCATGTTAAATGATTGGATAAGTAGGATGAATGCTTGAGATTTTGACAAATAGCGGTGGAGGATTCCAAATATGAGAAGAGTTTTTTGCATGAAAATTATGATTTCAGGTGAATGACATGGAGCATGAAGGGCAAAAATTCCCGGCTCAAGATGAATCCGAACGTGGCCCGACCCATGAGTTGGCGGGTTGAAAAGGGGACCCAACAAGGGTGGTGGATCGGGTTGGAGGTATACATGACCTGCTCCATTTGATAAAAAATAATATATTTTTAGAAATAGAATATCAAAAAATCAAGCGGGCGTGGGGTTGTTCTCAAAAAGAAATCATAAAACGGGACAAGGTAGGTTCAATTTTTCTCTATAACCCAGCTGCTTTCTTTAAAGAACCAAGGATACCACATGGCGACCAACAATTCAACCTACACATTTTCCTCCTTTGCTTTGATCGGCCCCCACATCAAAAAATCAAGGGGTTGTTCGAATTTCTTTATTTTTTCTCTTTATAAATTCACATACTATAATTTGATTGTTGATTTGACAACTATTCAATAATCACCATACATTTCAAACTTTAATTAAATCTCCACCGCTCATTTCTACTCATTATAAATTCCTTTTATAAATTACAAAAATAAAGAGCTTCAAACAAGCTTTAAAACCCAGATTTTTGTGCCACCCACCACCCACCCCAAATCGTGCAGAACCTTGTAGCCCCAATTTTTTCTCATTCACTCTCTTTTTCTCCCTGTCCATTTGTACTGATTTTGCATCTCTCGTCGAGAGCCGGCACTGGAGCTTGGACAATTGCCTAAATCTCTTTGCACCAAGGTTCCTTTTCTAGCAATTTGCAAATCATGTCCCTCAACGGCATTACCTCTCCTGTCAAGTTGGACGTGTTTGACAAAATACGTCAGAAAGTGTCTTTCCGATCAATGCTTTTAAACAGCGTCTTGCTATATAACATTTCGTACATCGTTATACCTAAACACCACTAGTCAATAGAGAAATCATGTCCGTCGCCTAGTATAATCTCCGGCGCTACGTACTATCCCGTACCGATGAATGAGTTGGGCTTCTCCACCGGGTCAAGTTCCGGACTCGCTGAGTTGTCTCCAAGTTCAACTGGATTATCAGTGTCGTCCCGTGAAGTCCGTGACTTATAGCACTTAAAGAAATGGGCAATTTTCTTTTTCTTCCTTGGCTCCATTTTGGGCAAAGAGTTTGCGGAAGAACAAATTTGTGCTGATTTTGGAGAGAGTTTTGTTGACAAATCAAAATCTACTAGCATTAAGTGACCATTTTCATAAATCAACACGTTTTCTGGCTTTAAGTCTCTATAAACAATGCCCAACCTACGAAGATAATCCAATGCTAACACTAATTCTGCTGCATAAAATCCAGAAAACAAATCCCAAAGAAGTTCAGTCAAACTTGAAATGCTAAAGAGAGTGATCCCATGTTTTACTGCAGAAGAAGCGAAAGAAATAGATCTCCTGTTAATTTCATTAGAGAAGGTTTTCTCAGTTTGTTTTTTCTTCAAAGAACGTAGACCGAGTCTGGGAAAGTAATCAATTGCATATCCAACAATCTCTTCAGTTTGTAAAACCCCATGAAGTTTAGGCAAGATGTGATGATTCAAAGAGCCCAATACTTTTCTCTCAAAGATCATCCTTCTGTATCTATTGATCTGGAGTAGTTGATTCTTCTCAATCGGAGATCATAATAATTCATTCAAATCAAGCAAATCCACTTTTTTCTGTTTCAACCGAAAACCCCACACCTTTTGCCCCATGGCGGAGGACTGATATTACGTTGAGATTCTTCAGGTCCAAATGAGGTTTTTGATGTTTCGGTGGTGTTGTGCTGGTGGCCACCGTCATGCATGGCGGAGGTGTGGGATGGGTGGGTAAACAAAATTTGGGTTTTAATTTTTTGGTGTGGGCCCCAATCTAAGCAAAATAAGGCATGGGGAAAGTGTGTTGCCTGATGTGTTGGCTGCCACATAGAATCTTTGGTTCCTTAAAGAAACCCAATTGGGTTTCATAGAAACAACCAAGGTAGGTCTGGCTTGTTCAGCTACCATCGCAAAGGAGGAGGATGCATCCATAAAATAATACACATGTAACATTATATTATGTACGTTGCGAAAAAAAAAAGTCACAATTTTTTTAAAATTTTTTCATTGTTTCAGTATTTAAAAAAAAAATCTAATTAGATATACATGTAAAACTTTTGATTAAATTTTTTATCATTTAAAAAGCACATATTCAAATAAAATATTTGAATATCTTGTTTGGGTTGATTTCCAATAATCAAGAAATGAAGAAGGAAAATGGCCATGAAAGTCATTAACCGAACTAGTCTTTTACTAAAATTATTTTTCATGTGCATGCGCCTTTCCCACAGATGTGTGCACTTTCTGGGTACACAAAATAATCTAAATTTTTCTATTTTAATTACAGTGACTTCATATAACTCATATTTCACGTCATTCTTACGCCATAATTTTTCTTGAGTAACACATTTGACTTGTAACACTCCATGAGTAGATTTTGTAATTGGATAGTTAGTCATGATACTCTATAAGAATTTGAGAACATTTTAGTTTACTTTGACAGGGATAAAATGATTGCTTGAATTTACATTGACTATATTCATCGGTTAGTAGTGTTGTCAAAAGAATGACAAAGTCTAATCGGGTAGCGAGTTTGAGGCCTAAGAATGCTTAAACAAAAATGCGGCACTTAAATTAATATAATCGAAAATATAAGGACTTAATTATGAAGTGCATTAAGTTGAAAAGTTCATTAAGCAATAAGTAGGAAAAAATCTAAGGACACTTAGACCCTTAAAGAAATTCTCAAATGAATCAATTTAGGAAACACTTGGCACCTTGATTAGTGAAGAGAACTCTTGAGCTTCCAATTCGACTTAATTCCATTGGTTACATATAAATTATCTAGAGACATTTGGAGCCTTTTTCATAGGCAGAATCCAACTATTTTTAAAAAATATGTGAGAAATTCGTCCATAAATGGAGCTAGCCTTAAAACACCACCAAAAAGGCTTTCAAACCACTTTCTTTGTCTCTCAAACAAAGTCTCTTTCATATACATATAGAAGCTCTACTTAAAAATACTATTTTGCTTGAAGAATACTAGGAGCTTAGAGGTATTATTCCACTCAAAATTTCACGTCTCCACTAATTTTACAATATTTTCGAATATCTTATATTGGTTAACAAATTTTAGAGCAGAAATTTCAATACAAATAGCCGGGAACGGGGCGTAGAAAATAAACAAATGGCTTTTAACTTGATAAATCTAATTACTTAAACTAACAAATTGTTATATTTGAAAGAATCATTGCAAGTTGGTATCTCAATAAAATACAAAGAACTCAACAAGTTATATTAATAGGTATTTTTCATTGATTGCCAAAACGAGCAAAATTAATCTTTTAAAGACAAATTATTGGAAAATTATTATACTAGAAAGTAAGTTGTCAATATTATATAAAATTAGAAATACATTTATAGAGAAGTGGATATATCTGTTAATATAAAAGGTATTATTAAATTCATAATATTTTCAAAGACAGGTTGTCACTACATGTAAAATTCTATTCCCTTCACGAGCATGCTCCAACCCATAGCTTGCCTTGCTTTTCGAATGTCATATCTTTAATATTCCACAAAATTGTAGAAAGAACGGAATGAGTACGAATTACTCAGTGAGTAACAAAACCCTTTGATTCACTTTTTATTTGAAAATTTTATTTTCAAGAAAATCATTAAATGCACAATGCTTTTCAATGCACGAATGGGTCTTATCACTAGTTAAACTACTACTTATGGTGCGCGCAAGAGTCATATCAATTCAATCAATTTAATCATAGCCATGTACAATTAAGTGGATCCACAATGAAGCCCGGTTAACCACTACCAAAATTTCAATTCAAAGCAAACACCACACTAATCTTCCCTATCGCGGATCATTAAATATGTCATAGTATAGGAAACAATTCAAAGTAATTCAATACAAAATGGGCAGAACAACTAGTGACTTAAATGCAATAAATCAATATTTTTTTTCAAAGCATTAAATCCATATTTGTCTCACGGAATACTTCAATTAAAACCATGCTTATCGTATCAAAATATCATAAATGCAAAAATAGAATCAGAGCATTAGTTACTCACCTCTGTAACTTGATTTTCCAAAGGTTCTTTGACAAATGCCGTCAAATCCTTTATTTTCCTCAATCAAAGTGTCATTTCAAGTTATATTCATTATATATATATATATATAGTAAGGGGTCATTTGCAAGTGTAAACTTAAGATTTCATAGGTTTCAAGGGTTGCTTTTCACCCTTTAGTATTTTTGGAAGATTTTTCCATTTATAGTATATTTGAGATTTACTAAGAAATCAAGACAATTAGTCTTCACATAGAGATGGAAAGGGAAAGAGAGAGGGGTCGGATGGGAGAGAGAGTGAGATAGATGGGTTGAAGAAATCTCAATCCCCTCGTCCCTATTTATATTTGTTATAAATATTTAAATTTAGTTGTTTTTAATAAATCTTTGAGTTCCGCCAACCAGGATGCGATATGTGGCAAGTTGTGGCGCCTTATACTTGGTGGCAAATTGCCCGAGCAGTCTTTATACTTTGGGTTATCTTATGATTAACTCATAACATTTTGATTCTCGTTGCTTAAGCCCTTTCACTTAATAGAGTTTTACAATTAGGCTATCAATTTTCAAAATGTTGATTAATAACCATATTCTTTAACTCTAGGCTTCACTGAGTCACAATTCTTTGAATTATTGTGATATTTCAAACTGCTATTCGATCATTGTCAAAATAACGTTTATATTATCAATAGCAAACTCATGTGATTATACAATCACTATCAATACATTCTCAATAACCACATTTCAAATTGCTATTCGATCATTGTCAAAATAACATTTACATTATCAATAGCAAACTCATGTGATTATACAATCACTATCATTACATTCTCAATAACCACATTCTAATTTTAATTCATTTTCTAAGTATCAATCATGTTGTTAATAATCATGTTTTAGTTCTTGATATTTATGTGCGTAACATTTTTGCAATACTTCATATATGATTACATTGTCACATTTCAATTTTTACCATTTAATTGAGTGGCAACTCTCAATTTCCACAATTCGATACAATTATATTATCACATTCTTTTTCTTAGTATTCATTCGAGTGACAAGTCTTGTAATTTTTCTATTGATGCAATTCAATTCGACCACTTGTCATAATTTTATAACCTTTCAATTGTTGCAAGTTCAAGTAACTTGCACATCATTATTAAAGTGATGATTATTTTGTATAATTTGTTTTTAAAATTTTATGGAATGTTTCACAAAATGTCTAAGAGGCTTCAAAGAACCAAGATCAAAGGTGAGTAACCAATGTTTTGGTTTCTTTGGCATGCATGAATTTCTAAACAAAAGCTTGTGTTTAATGCATTGCTATGATAATAATTAAAGTATTTTCCTGCATTTGAACTACTATTATTCCTCTAACCGTTTTGTATTGGTTTGCGTTAAATTATTTCTGTACTTTGACCTATCCAATGACTCTGGGATAGGGAAGACTAGTATAATATTTGATTGGATTGATAATGCTCTTAGATTGGAACTCCGGTAAGGGTCAACTGGGGCTTTAGTGTAAATCTACATGATATTCTATTGCTATGATCAACTTGGCATTTGGATGGTAAGTACTAGGAATTCTAGTGCTCGGGCTCTATTATGCATTTGAAAGAGGACTGTGCATCCTTATGTTTTCTTGAACTTATGACGTAAAATGATTTTGTAACCTCATGCCAAATCAAAATATTGTGTTACTCACCGGGTACCTTGTACTCATTTAATGTTTATTCAGTCTTTTGTAGATGATCAATCAAAAGGTTTATGAGCACCAAGCCGAAGAATAGAGGATGTCACCCGATCAAAGCAAGATATTGCATGTAGTAGAAACGGATATTTAGGCGTATTATGAAAAAGCTCCATTGTTCCTTATGTACTTGGGAACAATATATGAATTCATTGTCTTTTCCGCATACACCCATGCACATCTCCACTATGACAAAATTTGGAAATACAAACTCATGTTCTTCACTTGATGTGATAATAGCCTAGCAAGAAAGTGAAGATGGTAAAATAAGTATACGTGTAGATATATATATATATATACACACACATATATATAAGGAGAGAACATGGTATGTAGTGTAATGGTATTAAATTTTTTTTTTTTTTGCTTAGTTCAGGAGCCTCATTTTCCATGTAGGGGTTTCTCAATCCTTTGTTTGGTTAGTTAATCAATAAAATAGTTTTTATATAATTGATAGTGTATACTTGCTTTTTGTATTTAATTTAAATGTGGAAAATCATTATAAGTTGTATGGCCAAATTAATCACAGTAGCTCAACGAGAAAAGAATTTAGTAAGCCATCTTTAATATAACCCAAGGTAAAGTAAAGAAATTAAAAGAAACATCACAATAAGTTTCATGAAAACTTAAGAATTTATTGAAATAGCACGTCTTGCCTCTTATTAGCACTTTTATTATTTTGAACCCATAAAAGCTTCCGCCATTGAAATAAAGAATCAATTTAACAATATAGATGGGAAATAACGAGAGCGTGACATTACTAGTATGTATAAAGACAATATTTGAACAGTTCTATTTTTTTTTTCTAGGAAAATTGTAAACATTTAAGTAAATATAGGAGGTATGTATACAAATTTTGTATGCCTTTAACTTTACTGTATACTTGCGATGAAAATTATGGTGCAAACTTTATCGAAAGAATCCATCAATGTTGTTGGTGTTCTAAATTTTGGTTTTAAAGATAGATCCTGTCTTGGTTTGTGATGAAAGGCTGAACACATGGCAAAAACCACCAGTTGGGCTTCGAAAATGCAATGTTGACACAGCTTGTCCCAACAACATGAGAAGCACCGGTTTTGGTATTGTTGTGAGGAACGACAAAGGGGAATTCATTACATGCCGGATGGAAGCGATGGCGTGGGTATTTTCTTCTAAGGAAGCAGAGGCTATGGCACTTCGAAGTGCAATTAAATGGCTTCAAGAGATGGGTATGACGGGGCGATTATTGAAATGGACGCCAAAGGAGTTGTGGACTCATTCAATGGCAATGAGAAAGACATTTCAGAATTTGGAATGATTATTCAAGACTGCAATTCTCTTGTGACCGAAGCCAACTAGTTTAGAGTGTAGTTCGTAAGAAGTCAAGCAAACAAAGTGGCACATATGTTTGCGAGAAGGGCTTTTGATTCCTACGTTCCATGTATTTTCCAGCATATTCCTGCATGGCTTGAGGAAACTCTTATTGAAGATGTATCACTATTCCCAATGATAATGAAAATTGAGTATTCTATGTCAAAAAAAAAAAAAAAGTTTACAGTTCATAAATCTAATCATTTTGGATTTTTTTTAAAGGGAAATCATCATATTGAAATTTGTCATTTGCTAATTGTGAATTTCTATTTAGATTTGGTATGAATGAACTTCAACAATATTTGTAGAAATAATACGATGTATCCCAACATTTTCTATATAATGTTATAATTTTCACTTTTAGTAGTTTTTTCTTTTAAAAAAAATAAATCCAATGTCTATGTTAAAACTAAATTATAATTTCAAACTCAACAAATGTAGAATTCACACTTTATTGTATATATCATTTTACGTAATTAAGGTTGTGGTGTAGGTGCTTACCACTTGTTTATGATAAAATGAGGATTAATAAAATAATCTATATATATATATATATATAATGGGAATTAAGTCTGCGGTACCTCTTTACCGCAGTTTTCCCGCCTAAACTGTTTTAAGTAGGGTTATTTTTGTCTTTTTAATTGCCGGGTGTAATGGTCGCAGTTAATCTCGATAGCGTGTTTTAAGCTGATTTGTTGCATATGACTTCCGTCGAACACGTTTCCTTATTTCTTCAGCGTTTGTCAAATGCGTTCTTCTTCTTTTGATTTCACATAATCTTCTTTTCAATTTGGGATAAGGCTTTCTGCCACTCTTAATACAAATTAGCCTTATCACTCTTCAGCATTATCTATCTTCATTTATCTTGGTTGAAGATAATTTCATTTATCTTGGTTAATTGTATTGCAATATTTTTTGGCTGATGGATGATACAGATGATTCGCTCTAATTCGAAAGAGTCCTTCCCCCGTCACCGATTCTCAGCTATAATTTATTTGCGGATTTAATCTAAGATCGATCCTAAGAAATTATCACCTTAGGCGTTTTTTTTATTTTTTGTTTCATTATTCGAATTTTTTTTTATTTATCTTTTATCCAATTAGTAATTGCTTTAGACGGGATTTTTTGGGCTTTTCATCTCTAAATTTGTGATATTTAAAGGGGACGTCTCCTATCAATGTTCATCACACCTACAAGCTGCCAATTATTTTTAGATTACGGTTATGATATTTTAATTTTAAGTTTTATTTGTGTTACCTATTGTTCGTTGAATTAATGGCTCCTCTTTGGAATTTGCTAAAGGACGTCAATGACAGATGGGCGAGGTGGACCTTTCTGGTCCGAGTTGTGAGAAAATGGCATGTCCCTTCTCTGAATAACGTGAAGGACATCATATTCCATGGAGTTGCTCTTTGTGGATGAAGAGGTATGGCTTTTTTTATGACTGTTGGGGTTCAATGTTTATTGTGTTGAAGAATTATACTGAAAAGCTGGTTGGTTTCTTAACTGCATTGTGACGGGCCCCATGAAATTGTACGAACTTGGTAATATCTTTATGCCAATATTTTATTTCACTGTTGACCGAGTCTGAATTGTATAAACTTAGAACCTTTTCATGATTTCTATCAAATATGCTATAAGTTGTTGTATTGATGCATGTTTCATAAATAATATATATTATTAATTTCAGTGATATATCTCTATTGAAATACATCACTGAAATTAGAATATCTTAATTGCTATTGATTATGAAATTTAAAATATCTCTGATGTATCATATTTTAATATTAAAATACACCCATAAATTTTAGAAGATCATTAAAGTGGAAAAATCATAGAGATTGGCAGAAATTTATGAAAACATTTGTCCTATTATATATTGGTTCAAGGGTTTTATTTTCGAGACATGATTTAACTTCTTTTTCCAGTTAGCTGTGGTGAATGAATGGATTTTGTGAATTGGTACGTATCCCTTTTCTTTGTTTTTATTTTTTTGTTTTATTATTATTAATTTTTTTTTGCAGGTTCAGCGTTGCAATTATATTGGATGTGTTGGTCTTGCCATTTTAATTGTGGAACTTCGTCTACTTGGTGCTACGGCTGTGTAAGAGGAGTTGCATCATCACTTTCTACATTAGCATCCTAAGGGAATGGACTTCGTAGTTTATTGTATTTGTAAATAAGTGAGATTTCTGTAGTTTATTGTATTCGTAAATAAGTGAGATTTGTGTGTTGACAATGGTATATTGTTGATATCTCTCAATGTAATAGGTGTTTAGTACAAAATGTTATTCTATGATAAGTAAATAACATTATTCTTTTTAATTATACAAGGAAGTATTTCGTAATTTGTAGATCTTCCCTTTTTCAAATGACGTGTTTAGTTTTTATTCTTCGTTATACATTTATGAATCGAGTCGCGCTTAAATTATTTCTTTTGTTATTATTTAATAGTGCAAAAAAAAAAAATTACATCTCCTACGGTTTTATAATATATTAAGTCGAAAATCTATTAGTTGTGTTTGATTTCCACTGGTCACATAATGTCATTCCATTAGTAGTTAAAATACACAAATATTAATTCTAAGTAACATAACAAAACGCACGGGTTACATAAATTGTATGTCAATTTGCTTAACTGTGTGTTACTTAACCCTTCGTCAAATTACCTATCTACTACTATTTGATATGATATTTTCCTGTGCAACGCACGGGTGAGAATCTAGTTGAATTTATAATGCATTACAAATCACGTGCTTAGTATGTGCATATAACTAGTATGTATAATGTATAAACTATAAAGACAATATTTGATCAATTGTACTTTTTCTGAGGAAAAATGTACTTAACAACAAAGATCAACTTGGAAAAAAAAAATTTTCAAATTTGGAAATCGAGCGCCAATTTGTTACGGATGGTATTAAGAAATGTTAGTAAAATTTACCACACAAGAAGCTAGAAGGACAGAGAACATAACTTATTCTTCTTCTTTTATTTCTAGTTTTTAATTTTTTTGTGAAAATGGTAAAGTTTTCCCTTAAAACTTCAATTGTTGGCTAGCGTAATAACTTTATGCTATTATCAAAGAGCATGTTTTTGCTCTCAGTGTTTGAATAATTTTATTATGTCCACAGATAGACTCATTATTATATATAGATGTACATGTGATATTCATCTAAATTGGGTTTCAAGGGTTGAGGTAAGACTGTTTGTTGTTTAGATGAATGTTATATGTTCAGATATGCTTAATAACCAGTCTACCGGCAAACATAATAAAATTCTTGCTCAGTGTTCGTTAATTTTCATAAATAAGCAAAAAGAAATTCAAACTATTTTCCACAGTATTATTTTTTTTTCTCATTTTAGAAAATTTCCCCCTTTGTTTTCGCTGTGCATGCTCCGATTTTACAACATCCAATTAAAGTGACATGCCAATATATTTCTCCATGTTTAACCCCCCCCCCCCCGGGAGGAAAAAAAACCCTCGTCATTCAATTAAAACAAGTTCATAAAAAAATGAAGTTTAGAAGGGAAAAAAAAAAAAGAAAAGTAAGTGTTTTTTTTTTAATACAATGCATTCGTAAAGTTAAGGAGCAAATATAGGCTGTTATCTAACGTTTCGAACTACAAACATGTAATGAAATAATGTGATAATATTTAAGAACTTTCGAGGATTTTTTTGTTAAAAAACTTTCTGGTCATGTGACATGCATCATGACACGTTATATGGCCGGGAAGTTAAAACAAACTTCCGGATAATTCTTGAAATTATCATGAAATAATGACAAAAACTAATTCAATTTGAGTTTTGTTTAAGTTATCGGCTTTTACTAAATCAAAATCATAAGTAGAATGTCGTAGTAATCACAATAATCAAAATCTTTTGAGATTTTAGTGATATCAAACTAAATTAAACTAAATCAAACTAACCCGTTCAAATCTGATTTGGTTGGTTGGTTTTGTGTTACAATCTTTTATTTAACTTATTTTACCTTTTTAATTACGTATATTGAATTAGTCAAACTAATGAAGTTAGTGGTTGTTATGATAAGTTTAAGTTTCATGTAATTAGTATGTAGTGGATGACATGGAGCAAATATTGCTTCCTTGTTTTAAGATACATGTTTGGGAAATTATTTGTATAAATTGCCATGTATAAACACTGAATAAGAGTGTGGAATGAATTATTTTGAAATCTGGTATTTGTTATTGGGAGTTTTCTTGGTTTCTTCTGAAAAACCAATATTTGGGAGGGTTGAGTTTCCTTGAATTAATCCATAATATTATATTATTTTGTTTGTGCTCTTGTATTTCGATATGAATTATTCGAGTTCGTATCATTTGGTATTAGAGACAAACATGGCCCAATCACTTGAGCAACGAATGGTGTGTTTGGAAAAACATAGTTCAAGTTATTACTGCTTCTCAAAAAGAAATGAAAGAGATGATCTGCAAAATGAAAAACTGGGTCGAGATGATTGATGTCAAGTTGCATTCATCTGTTTTAGAGCAACAATATGAGGAAACTGATTATTCTTTTGAAGAAAAGAGTGTAGGTTTTCTCATACCGACATCCTTTACATTTGAATATCTAGATTACTCTTTAGAAGAAACGAGATTGTTGGAACTTATTTCCAATAATTCAAAAGAATTTCGGCACACGAGTGGAAATTTACAGTTTTTTTACTAGTAGCAAGTGTTGGGCAGTGCCAGGAGATGATAACTCCAAAATCTTTCCAATTGATGAAGGAAGGAGCATTGATTTTTCTGTAATATTAGAAGTCGAGCAAATGTTTTCAAATATCAAATTTCAGTCTTCTTGTATAGCAAAGTCGTCATTGATCGAAATAGCCTAATGTTTGGAGTATGAAACTAGAATAACCAGCAACTTCAAAAAAGTAATTCACATCTTTTCATATTTGGTCATGAATTGGAAGTGGAAGAGAAGATAATTTATTCATACCCTTGAGGATAAGGGTAGTTTCAAGGGGGAAGGAATGTTACAATGTTTTATTTTACTTATTTTACCTTTTTAATTACGTAGATTGAATTAGTCAAACTAGTGAAGTTAGTGGTTGTTATGATAAGTTTAATAGGGTGTTTGATTCTCTTTATTCAAACACATTATAATCTTACATACCATTGATTTGACAACTGCTCATTTATAATCACAAATTTCAAACATTTATTAAATCTACACCACTCATTTAACCTCATTATAATTTCTCATTATATTTTTATGGGTTAATTTCACAAATCGTCCATAACCTTTGAGCTAAGTCTTGATTTCGTCCTCGACCTTTGTTAAGACATACCATAGCCCCAAATTTTGATAAATACATACAAATCGTCATTTTTTACACTATTGCACACAATTTTTAACAAAATGACGATTATACTCCTGAAAACATTTTAAATTTTTTTAAAAAAGGTTTCAAATGATAAAAAACCTAAAAATCAACCCACCCGACCCCACGTCCTCCTCCCATTCCAGAGGACGATTCACCCCCCCCCCCATTTTGTTGCCAGAAACGGTAGCAAAATGGTGGGGGGAGGGGGAAGGATTTACCCCCCATTTGTGCTGTCAGTATACTACTATTTTCTGGCAGCATTTGTCTCTTTACTGCTATAAATAGCGGCAAAATGGGGGGATTTACCCTATTTGTGCTGCTAAATGGCAACATTTATCTCAAAAATGGGGGATGAATCCATTTTGCTGTCATTTCCAGCAGCAAAATTGAAGTGTTTTGATTTGATCAACTTTTATATTTGATCACAATAGTTCTATTAGACTAGCAACTATATTGAAGTGTTTTGTAGAGATTGACATTATATTTTTATGGGTTAATTTCACAAATCGTCTATAACCTTTAAGTTAAGTCTTGATTTCGTCCTCAACATTTATTAAGACACACCATAGCCCCCAACTTTTGATAAATACACACAAATCGTCATTTTTTACACTATTGCACAAAAAATTTAACAAAATAACGATTATACCCCCTGAAACTTTTTAAATTTAAAAAAAAAAGTTCAAAAAAAATAAAAAACCTAAATGGACGATTCACCCCCCATTTTGTTGTCAGAATGACAGCAAAATGGTGGGGGGATTTACCCCCTATTTGTGCTGCCAGAAAATGGCAGCACTGCCATTTTCTAACAGCACAAATGCTGCAAGAAATAGTAGTGATTTTATTGCCATTTCTGACAATATTTGTCTATTTACTGCCAAAAAATGGCAACAAAATGGGGGGATTTACCTCATTTGTGCTGCTAAATAGCAACATTTATCTCAAAAATGGGGGATGAATCTTCTCAATTTTGCTGTCATTTCCGACAATAAAATGGTTATTGAAAAGTCCCTATAAATGGAATCTGTTCGTTTTAATTGTTAAAGAGAAATAAATTAACTTTTTTTACCCCTCCCATTAATTAAAAAATAAAAACAATATAATAATTTTTAAATATAAGAGAAAAAATCTTCTCTCTCCCGTCACCCCGTCATAACTTACAAACTTAATTAGCAAAATTCATTGATAGTGGGAGATCCATTTTCTCCTCTCCATTCTTTGGCATCTTTGATTATCCTCGTCCATTCAATATCCATTTCTTTTACCGCGATACGCGAAAATTCAAACAATTTTTCTGATTTAAGAGTTTAATTTAGCTGGTGAATAAGAATATGACGAAAGACGCGCATATGTGTATATATAATGTTTCATGTAATAGTAATATATCATTCATCATATGCGAAAGTTGAATTATGAGTAAGATGACACTAGCCTCGAGGGGTGATGTGAGATGTATTATTATAGTTTTTATTTAAAATAAACTTTTTGATGTTTTATTTTAAATTTAATATATGAGGGGTAAAATTGTCGTTCTTTTTCTTTTTAACGGTCAAAATAGATGGATTCTGTCTATGGAGACCTTATGTGAGAATTTTAAAGGATAGGGATTCCAAAAGTTGAAAAAAGATTAAGAATGAAATTGCTACATTTTACAAAGTTAGGGACCTTTGATGGAATTTACGTATATATTTACGGGGAAAAAAAAAAAGAAAAAGAAAAACAAGAAGACTTCAGAATGATTAGGACCCAATCTTATAAAAGTGGACTCAACGCAGAAGAGGAAAAATCCGGCGTTCAAAGGCATTTCGCTCCCTTCTCATTTCACTCGACCCGAGCCGCACTGCATCTGTAACGTATTGGGATATCGCCGCCATTCGCCGTTCCGATGCGGTCCACCCTTCGACTCTTCTTCCCTTTCCTAACTGCCGCTCTTGTCCTCTCAGTGGCACTCGCCTCCGAGTCCGATCACAAGGTATACATGTTAAATTGTTTTTCAAGAACTTGATCCGTTTCAGCGGGAAAGCACGCTAACTTTAGCTGGTTTCTAATTTAGTGTTTTGGTTTGGAATGGTTTACCTGCCTGAAATTGTACCCTGATTGGATCAGATCTGTTTAAAGATTTGAATCGTGTGGTTCTACTGTTCACTTTTGCGTCTGGGTGACTGAGGATTGCGAGTAAATTTTTGTAAAGAATTCGATTTGCTACTAATGTGGTTCTCTTGACGGAATATTGTATAGTGACTACAAGTGATGGATTAATTTCTCTAATTTCAAGTTCTAATGACCATTTCGCGTCACAATGCATGTTCATAGTTCTAATGGGTATACATCTCTGGACTAACGAAGCTGATGGGGTCTTGTTACTATCTGAGGTGGTCCTGGAACCTATTTGTTATTTGAACCGAAGTCATGTTTCTGAAGGCATATTTGCCCAAAAATGCGTTTTGTTGTAAATGGATAATGTAACTTGTAACTTGCCGTCTGGTTTCTCAGCAAAATCCACTCATCCACATCCTTAAAAAGAAGAGTTCTCTATGCCGTTTGACATTAGTAACCTTTTGAAAATGCTGAGGAACTCTTCTCTTCTAGTTTGCAGAACTGTAAGGCACCAGGGTAAGTAGACCACATAATGGATAGATACTAACAGTGATAAGTAAGATGGCTTAATTAGTAATGTTAAGATTCTCTTAAACATACTATTGGTATTGACAGTTGTAAGCGTGTTTCATATTGCCTATCTATGAAGATGTGCTATTTATATGGTGAAGTAAAAGCTCACACTGTAAGTGTGTTTACGGTTTGCATAAGTTCATCAAAGTTATGATGGAAACAGAGCAGATATATGTCAAGGATGAGTTGGCTTGGTTTTGCAATGCTGGATGTGGATGCCTACTGACTCCAACCTGATGCTGACGTGGAGCTTTAGCATGCTCCACCTTGGCTGTTTGCTAATGAAATTTTAAACGTATAATGTGAAGGCAAATCTATACCGTAAGTTCAGATTTCAGTGATGATTTAGGACCATGGACAGCATAAATTATGTTACTGAAACTTGGAGATTATTCTGCTAAGTAGTAGATTACAAGTTTATTGACTAATCTGAGCACTTACAGTTTCTGTTTTACTGATTCTTTTATTTCTACAAGCAAGATAAATAGTTAATTAATTTTTTAAAGTTGTTTTATTATGGATTTTGAAAACATTTTTTGAATTCCTTTATTGGTTTATTTGATATACCTGGGACTTGGGCTATGCCTTACCTCTAATGAGAAAAAAACCATAGTTTCTGATTTCTTTGTAGTGTGTTCGAGCAAATTAAAAATGATATATTCTGCCAGCTGCTAATGCTATCTAGTCCCTTTTTCTTTCTGCTGCAGTATCAACAGGATGATCCCGTCACCCTTTGGGTGAATAAAGTAGGGCCATACAATAATCCCCAAGAAACATACAATTATTACAGTCTCCCATTTTGTCATCCATCGGGTAATGTCGCTCACAAATGGGGTGGTCTTGGTGAGGTACTAGGTGGAAACGAGCTTATTGATAGCCTGATTGATATAAAATTCCAGAGTATGTATAGGTGGATCTCTCTCGAGTGTTTTCATTCTATTTTATTGCGTGACAACATATTGTGATTTTCATTTTTGTCAGAACGTGTGGACAAAGCCACTATCTGTGAGCTGGAACTTGATGAAGCAAAGGTCAAACAGTTCAAGGATGCTATTGAGAATAATTATTGGTTTGAATTTTTTATTGGTAAGTTACATTCTTATGTGTATCTATTTTATGACAATGGATAAATTTGTTTCCATTACAATCAAAGTATGCTGTGAAATTACTTCAGAATCTCTTGATTGTGAAACATTCTTCAATCCTCAACTATCTGAAATGGAAACTGGGACAAATTTTTGAATGTCGCTAACGCTGTCATTTAGTACAATTGTGGGGGTGGCTTAACATTATTTAAACCTATGAAGCTCTCTCTCTCTCTCTATATATATATATATATATATAAAGTATAAAAATTTGGGAATTCATGTATTATACCCCAGTTAGCAATCTATTTATATTTTGAAAATTTCAATAGTTTTAATGAAAATGAATGGTGAAGATTTGTGCATAATGTATGGCTCTCACTAGATACGTGAATGTGATTAGTTTGAACAAATTCTAATTTGAAATATAAATCCCTGTGCTAATAGCCTCTACATTTTTGCACTCCCTTCGCCCCCATTACGCGGTCTTGTTGGCTAAAGTTTTCAGAAGGAGCTTATAAGCTCTACCCAAACGTTCTAGACTTGATTACTGGCTTGCTACATTTTATTCGTCCTTATTGAACTCAGACCTTGAGGAGAAGAATAGACTAATTTATCTGTCTGTTATGAGTGTGTGCATGTAGATATGCGTAACCTAGGAGTCAATCTTCTGTTTTTTTGCCTGCCATCATTGTTTTATGAATTGTTATTATTCTTAATATATATTTAATGTCTCCTTTTTCCATTGGCTATCTAATCACGTAATTTTTTTCCTGGTCTGCTGGCTACAAATTCAGATGATCTGCCTCTATGGGGTATGCTTTCGACCTTTTGTCAACTCTATGTTTCAAAAATTTCTTCTGCTCACGCTATCGAATCCTTTAACGAATATCATTTTTTGCAGGATTTGTGGGTGAACTGCATTCTGACAAGAACAGTGATAATAAGCACGTACTGTACACACATAAGAGTATCACTGTGAATTACAACAAAGATCAAGTGTGTGCCTGTTTAAATGTTATTTTTTTGTTCAGATCCCTTTGGTTCTGCTCTGTTGTTGATAAATTACTTTTTCTTAATAGATCATTCATGTTAATCTTACTCAAGGGGGTGCTAAACCACTGGCAGTTGGAAATAGAGTGGACATGACATACTCTGTGAAATGGATCCCAACAAACACGTCTTTTGCTCGCCGTTTTGATGTTTACTTGGACTACCCATTTTTTGAACATCAGGTAAAATTCTTATTTAGGTTTTGATGTTTCTTCATCATAGCGATGGCAATACCTATTTGCGTGACATAATAGAAAATGATGCCATGGTTTTTTTCATTAGTAAAAGATATGTAAGTTCAGGCGACCTGAAACAATATGCATGACTAATTTTCAGTCTATGCCATTCTTTGTGCTTAAAAGAACTCAAATTTGTTGCTTGTGGGAGGAGTTGAAAGAGCTTTCACTGTTTTCTAGCAATTCCTCTATGGTCTGGCAAGATTATGACTTATTTTCTGGATATTGTAGATACACTGGTTCTCCATTTTCAATTCCTTCATGATGGTCATATTCCTCACGGGTCTGGTATCAATGATATTGATGCGAACTCTGCGAAATGATTATGCAAAATATGCTCGTGAGGATGATGATTTGGAAACCCTGGTAATAATCTTATGCTCACATAAATCTTGATAATGTCTTCAGTTTATTGTTGAATGGCATTCAACATTTTTTCTGTTTAGGAAAGAGATGTCAATGAAGAGTCTGGTTGGAAGCTTGTTCATGGAGATGTATTTAGGAGTCCACGTGGTTTAGTTTTACTGTCGGCTCTTGTTGGTACTGGCGCCCAACTAGCTTTGCTGGTTCTTCTTGTCATCTTATTTGCAATTGTTGGAATGTTGTATATCGGGTATGCCAGATGCAATTTAATTTAATTACTTGATTGATATTCATAGTTATCTTAGTTCTCTGTGGTTTTAAAAGCACACCCTCTAAACCATCCCCTTTTCAGAGCATGCTTATGAACTTCTTTCTAATTTATTTTTTGTTCACATTTCATCAGTAGCATTCTATGAGACAAGAATTTTTGTTGATGGGCAGATCTGGACCTTTTTTTCTTTTTGTCTTACAAGTTCTCCATTCTGTTTGCCTTTTGTTCTTGGTACTTGATTCCGATTTGCTGACTTGACAATATCTGCACGTCTTTGCTCCAGGAGAGGTGCCATTGTCACTACTTTTATTATATGCTATGCTTTTACATCATTCATCGCGGGCTATGTCAGTGGTGGAATGTACTCGCGCCATGGTGGTAAGTTCAGCCACTTTTATCCGAGCCTCCAGTTTTGGGACATGATATTCTTTTTTTGCCTACTATTATATTCTTACTTGCTAATGTAAGATACAATTATATAATTTATGCTAATCCATTCTTCTGTTCATGTTGCAGGTAAAACCTGGATCAAATCAATGATTCTCACTGCTTCACTGTTTCCATTTTTGTGCTTTGGGATTGGTTTTGTCTTGAACACCGTTGCAATATTTTATGGGTCTTTAGCAGCTATTCCCTTTGGTACGATGGTGGTTGTTTTTGTCATCTGGGCTTTTATTTCTTTCCCGCTGGCACTTCTTGGTACAGTTGTTGGAAGAAACTGGAGTGGTACTCCAAACAATCCATGCCGAGTAAAGACTATTCCCCGTCCAATTCCTGAGAAGAAGTGGTACTTGACACCATCTGTGGTTTCTATGATGGGAGGATTGCTTCCCTTTGGCAGTATATTCATTGAAATGTACTTTGTTTTCACTTCCTTCTGGAATTACAAGGTAATATAGTTGACCTCTGTGATCTTTTAGGGCTTCATTAAAGCCACTCATGCTACTTATATCTTGTTCCTTTGTCTGCTTCACATTGTTAGCTGAAAAAATGAAGTATCTGTTGCAGAGTTGACCCCAAAAAAAAAAAAAAAAAAAAACCTGCATTACTTGTGGACTGTTTTAAACTTTTAAGTTGATCATGACACTTTTTAAGTTTCTAGGGCGATCTCAATATGATATGATGCCCCTAGGGAATCTAGGCAATTCAGAATTAGATCCATCTTGGGTGCTTAGGGTAAATAATCATTAAGATGGTCGGATTTGTTTGGCTCTATATTTATTGGGTCTTCTATGCCTTGTGTTTGGATTGGTTTTGGTTGCCTGAAAATCAAAGATCAAGCACACTTGGGGTTCAATGGCTTCGTGGAGCAAGATTATCCATGGATGTGAAAATTCATAGTTTGCAAGTTCTGCCAAAAATACATATCTACAAAGGGATAACAGGGCTGGGCATTTTTTGCTGAAAAAATTCAATTCACTGGTGCACCATTTTAATTCTCATTTTCTGCACTTGCATAAAATACCTATCTCAGAAGTGTAGAATGAGGAGGCAGGATGTTAAGGTTTTCAATAAGCTATTGATGTTTGATGAATTATATGTTAAGAAGTGTAATTCGGGATACCCTTTTATGCTATACATATAAATGAATCTGCATCTGTTTAGTATGCCGCTCTAATCCCCTTACCAGTAAGTTCCATGTATAAGATCCATTTTTAGTGGCCTGGATAGACTGTTATTACTCATTGAAACCTAAGCAAACCTCGCCGATCCCCGCATATATGCAC
>CAVNYN010209388.1:0-13246 GCA_963692815.1 Nyctanthes arbor-tristis
ATCTGAGAGCAGGAAATATTTAGGCCATTTATCTCTAGATGTGCTGTACTCTACTCTATTGGACTTTGTGAACTTGTGTAGCTGTTGACGATTTTGAGCACTATAATTGTGTCGCAGTTCATTAATGAAATGTTTGATTTTACATACGCGAGTATGTAAAATCAAACATTTTATAATGCCCGTAGGGTTTGCTTGTCAGTATGTGGCTCGTGCAGGGTTATAATGCCGTCAAGTGGTGAACCGTCTGGCCTCCTCTCTTTCTGCACTTGTTCTGCTTGTGTCTGTTTCCTTGTCTCTTGCGGCTTAGGTTAACATATCGTTCCCATTTTGATCCTCCGGAATTGTAGTGATATGCTAAAAGTGTTAGCTATTTACCAAAGGCGACTACTCTTGTCAGCTTATTGTTCTTTGTTTTCCTCTCTAGTGAGAAAGTAAAATGAGGCTGTTTTTGATTAATTGATAATCACCACACTTTGGTGAATAGTGACATCTGTTATTTATTTGTGTAATGGTGACTGTTTATTATTTGCTTCCGATTGTCAAAATAATATTAGACATTAATGTGGTATAATATTAATCATTGATATGAGCAAATCATCAATTTCACAAATCAGCCAGAGTGTCTGGTGTTGAATCACTACACGAAAAGTTTTTCAACACAACACGTTTGGTATTGTTATGGCTCTAGATGATAGTAGATCTCCAGCATGTCCTTTAAATATGGGAAACTGTATATGGGCTCGTAGGTACCACTTCTTACGTGTAGTGCAAGTCAGTAGTGAAGCATATAAGCTCCGGATTTGAGCACAAAATATGTGGTTATGGGGCAGGATTGGAGTATCATTATGAGATTATTATGTCTATTATGGAAAACACACTAGACTAAGCTAGACACGTAATGCACCTTTCATTGATTAGCTATACGTAGTCACATTCTAAAACGTACCTCTAAAATTTCTTGATCAAACGAGTTTGTACACCCTATACATTAGAAAACTTCAGGCACTAAACGCTGATGTAGCGTGCTACTACCACACTCTTCTAAAACATATTAGCGATTGATGACACGTCACATTGTATGAAAAAATCTTAAGGTATCACTTTTTGTACCACTAGCTCCACCCATATAATACACTATTAATATGTGAATTCATGCATATAATATCAAAACGTAGGAGTTCACAAATTAATGACATATGTTCTATTTGATAACTTTGGGCAAACGAGGTTTGGGCTCTATGATTATTTTGATTAAGCTTCCATCCTTCATGTAGAGCTAAAAGCAGTAGAACAGGGCCTGGAAATTGGAACTATGTTGGAACAAAGGTTATCATGAGGTGATTACTGAAATGGACTCAGCTGTAGCTTGCCAATTCTGTTCACAGGAAAGGATATGTGATCATAGAATGAAAATGAATTTGAGATTTGTTCATATTTTGAGAGAAGAGAATCAAGCGGCTGATTTTATGGCACCATTGGGACACATAACCAGAACAAGTAAAAGGGTGATAGAGGTTAGCACTGTACCAAAGGAACTGAAGGGAATTATGAAAATGGATCAATTACATCTGCCTAATATTAGAATTAGAAGTATCTAGGAGTGCTATATTTGTATTAATTTAATTCTTTTGACCTCCTAGATTAAAGCTTTACCTTTCTGAGTTGTAACGGAGTAGTATTCCATATTTACAACTTTCCTTGCTTATTTTTATTTTAATGTAAAGATGGAGGTAAGATTTTATATCCCCTCCCGTTTTTTAATAAAAAGGTAGGGGAATTTCAAATCCCACCAACAATGCATATGTGGAGGCCTAAAGACCACACTGAAGTATTGTTGGTCTTTTTCAAAAATAAAAAAATAAAAATAAAGAATGACATATGATCTATTTAAATAACTAGTTAGAGCATCTTCAAGAGACTCTTTAAAATTTAAACAATAGACGCTCTCTATTATAGAGGGTAAATACTAAAAAGTAAGCTACAATAGATTCTTTAAATTAACTTTTTAAAAATAAAGAGTGTGATTTGACTCTTCAAATATGGAGAGCCAAATCCACTCTCTATAATTTAACGACCACAATTTTTAATGCTCATTTCTTGGTTTAGTAAAATCATAATTCATTCTATTGGCTATTAGCAATTAAGAATATAGTAGTAAATGTTAATTTAAAATCATGAAATGTTATAAATGATTCTTGTAAAAAGTAAAATAAAGAGCTTGTTGGAGAATGAGTCCTACTACAAAATCAATGATTAGTTCTGTTAATGTACTGATACAGTAATAAAATATAAGAAACCACGAGTAGTTTCTGAAACCACTAATGAAACCACCGGTGGTTTCTTATATTTTATAACTATATTGGTACATTAACAGAACCAATCATTGATTCTTTAATAATTTTGGTTGGAGAAAATTTTTAATCTTTAAATAAATTTAAAGATACTCTCTAAAATATAGAATATTCTCTTTGATATTAGAGAGGTTATAGAAGATGCTCGTATATAAGCATTGTAATGTCATCATGTAGCATGATGAGAGCTATTCCAACTGTGGGCCACATGGACGGATCCAACTATTGGTACCCACGGGCTTCGGCCATTTCGGCCCAAACAAATTGGGTTATTTAGGAAATTACCGCCAAAAGAATTTAGCTTTTGAAAAATACGCTCAAAACATAGTGTGCTAAAATAGTACGTAATTTTACGGCATAAAAAATAAACGTGTTACGCCTTCTCTTCCCGCAATTTACTGACACACAATTGTTACACGGGGCCTACTTAATTATTAAAGGCTTTAGTAGTAATAATAATAATAATAATAATAATAATAATAATAATAAGTATCTTTTAACCAAAAATAATAATAATAAGTATTCATCCACAATCGTATTTATAATATGTGACATTTTAATCCTTATGTGTGACTTTTCTATTTCATATGTGACTCTTTAAATTAAAATTGACTTTTACATTTGTTATTAAAAAGTTACATTTGTAGTACAATAGGGTTAAAAAAAAGTCACATGTAAAAAAATCACATATAAAATCTTAATTTGCATTACAATATATTGAATTAAAGGTCACATATAGAAAAAATCACATTTATTTTACTATTAAATAAATAGGTCACATTAGTTTAAAGAATTACATATAAAATTTACATTTATGTGACTTTTTTATTTTGTGTGTGACTTTTTACATTTAATGTAAAAAATTTATATTTAATTAAAAAGTCGCATTTTATGTCACTATTAAATTAAAAAGACACATTTAGTTTAGTATTTAATTAAAAGGTGACATTTTAGTTAAAAAGTTGTATATAAAATTTATATTTATATGATTTTTCTATTTTGTACGTGACTTTTCACATTTAATATAAAAAAAATTATATTTAACTAAAAAGTCACACTTGTATTACTATTGAATTAAAAAAATTCAAATATAGACAAAATTATATTTAATTAAAATGTTGCATATAAAAGTTACATTTTGTGTCATTATTGAGCTAAAAAGTCATATTTATTTTACTATTTAGTTAAAATGTCACATTTAGTTAAAAGATCGGAAGAGCACACGTCTGAAAGCTATGTGACTTTTGACATTTAATATAAAAAAATTATATTTAATTAAAAAGTCACATTTATATCACTATTGAGTTAAAAAATCACATATGGGAAAAATTATACTAACTAAAAAGTCACACATTAAAGTCATATTTTCTATCACTATTGAATTAAAAAATCATGTATAGAAAAATCGCATTTTGAATCACTATTGAATTAAAAATTCACATATAGAAAAAAGTTACATTTCGTGTTACGATTTAATAAAAAGTCACATATAAAAAAGTCACATTTGGGTCTCTATTGAATTAAAAAGTCATATACAGAAAAAGTCATATTTCTTGTCACTATTTAATTAAAAAGTCACATATAAAAAAATCACATTTCGTGTCACCGTTGAATTAAAAAGTCACATATAAAAAAAATCACATTTCGTATCACTACTGAATTAAAAAGTCATATATAGAAAAAATCACGTTTCATTTCACCACTGAATTAAAAAGTCACGTATAGAAAAAGTCACATTTCGTGTCATTACTGAATTAAAAAGTCATACATAAGAAAAAGTCACATTTCGTGTCACCATTGAATTAAAAAATCTCATTTAAAAAAAGTCACATATAAAAAAAAGTTACATTTCGTATCACCATTGAATTAAAAAGTTATATATAGAAAAAGTCACATTTCGTATCACCATTGAATTAAAAAGTCACATATAGAAAAAGTCACATTTCGTGTCACTATTGAATTAAAAAGCAGATCGGAAGAGCACTTCACATTTTATGTCACTATTTAATTAAAAAGTCACATTTTATATAATTAATGAATTAAAAATTAGAGATAGAAAAAGTCACATTTATAGCCGTATATAAAAAATTTTATAAGAAAAAGTTGCATTTAATTAAAAATTTATATATTTAATATTTAATTGAAAAGTAACATGTGAAAAATTACATTTGAAAAATGTTATTCTATCTATGTGGCTTTCTCTATGACTGACTTTTTAACTAAATAGTAACAAACTAATAATATGGTTTTTCGATCTCAAAATAAAATGAAGAAGATTACCCTAACAAGTTACCATAAATAAGTCAAAGGAAAATAAAAAGTAAACATGTGGATCATTTTTAAAGAAAAGTCACATTTCATTAAAAAATTACAGTGTAAAAATTAAAAAGAGCATATGTAGAAAAAGTCACATATAAACTAAATGTATAAAAAAATCACATTTCATTAAAAAATCACACATGTATGAATCAAAAACACCAGTACAAAAAAGCAACAAATAAAAATTAAAAAATTACGTATAGAATTAAAGAATCAAATATATATAAAGATTAAAGAGTCACATTTAAAAAACACATATAAAAAGTTACATAAAAATTGAAAAGCCATATTTAATTGCAAAATCAAATATGAAAAAAATGGGAGAGAAGGGAAAAAAACAAAGCGGGAGTGAAGTGTGTAGTAAAAAAAAAAAAATAATAATAATAAAGTATAAATAAAATAAAATAAACATAAAACTTTAAACATGGTCCCATGACATGTGGCACCAAGGGTAGAAAAAAGTAATTACAGTAGCGGGCTGTTAGGTGATGATGATATATATGCATTAAAAAATTGTATCACCGTATTTGTACGTGAAATTATGTCAAGTGGCCGTATTGCATGGGGTGGAAGGAGGTTTGGGCGTATTATTCTATTCCTTTAACAAAATCAAGTGTACATCCTAATTTTCCCAAATTTAAAAGGTTAAATGTAAGAATTTTATTTTTTTAAATTATATGTAGTAAGAGTATGTTTTGAACCTCTTTATTTATAAAAAAATGGGTGAATTTATAAAAAGGAGAGATGTTACGAATGTGTTTTGGAAATGTAAAAATATTCGAAATATGTGTTTATAATTGAGCAGTTATCAAATTAAATGTCAAATCAATGATAGGTAAAATTATAAATTGAGAGAATAAATAAATGATAAAGAGGTTCAAACAAGCTCCTAGTCTGTATTATGCAATAGTTGGGCCCTACACCATAGCTAAACAATTTTTACTTCATCATTGTTCATGTTTTTGGGTTGATAAATGTACTCTGTTTTTAAGTTATGTAATTCGTTACGATATAGAATGAATTTAGTAATTATCTTTCCAAAAGAAATTAAAAATCTTATAATAATGAATTAAACACTATCCCAATGGATTACATAATAATTTAATTATTTTCTTCTCCTTTTTCTTCTGTCAAAGTAAGCCCATAAATTCCGTTCAACATACATTATAACCGCAATTCAAATTAGCCTAAACATTTCTTGTAACAAACAGGTTCATGCTCCACGTGCAAGAAATTGGTCTAGCGCAAATATTGTGCATAAAAAATTTGGGAATCATCTCTCATTCATAAGTTAAAGTTCTAAATACGTCTGGATCCACAAATAAATTTAACAAATTATGTATTAATGGAATCTATGTTTTTATCTCCAATCTTCTATTTTTTGGAAACAACAAAAATCAATGTCCAAATATATTTTTTGAAGGTGATTTTAATGGTAGATTTTTTATAGAAACAGATCAGGCTCAGAGCCCGATCTTTTTTTATAGTCGGGCCAATTTTAATGGTGTAACCCTAAATGGATCTATTTGTATGTAACAGAAAAGACAAGGCAAATGACAGGTTGGACGAAGGGAGAGAATGACACGTCAAGGACATCACGGGCCCACTTTACACGTACGGAGTTCTAAATACAATAATGCATGGTGGGTTCCCCTTCCAGCCCATATTGAATGACTCCCATTCTCAAGTTCAAAATTTTCTAACTCCCCTATAACGGAAAATAAACATCATTTATATGTCTGATTTTATATCCTTTTTTTCACTGTTACAGCTCTCATAAAGTGACGTAGTCGCATGTATGCACAATATATGACTTTACGTCACTCATATCGATACTAGAAATTTATTATTTTTCACGTCACATATGTCAAATAAAAGGCTGTAGCTTAGGGACATTGATTATCGATCCCAAGCTAGTTACGGTCCCCTCCGAATAGGCTTTTAATTTTTCATAGGGTTTGTTCAACCCTATTCTATAGTTTCAAGTTAGACTTCTTCAACAACATGAATTAAAATGTTTACTTTAGTGTCCATTATGAATTTGAATGTTTCGATATAACACAAAACGAAATTTGTGTGAAATGTGTTCTTACTATATCCTCTACCGTGAATGCAAATTTGTTCAGTTTAAGTATTATCATCGAATTCTACTTTTAACTTTCATTAGATGCAATGTTATATATACAACAAGTCGTCTCTAGCAGGAAACAAGCACATGTACATAAATAATTATTTACTATACTTTTTTAGTTATGTATTAATTCACTTTTTAGTGGATGTTTACTAAAGATATGGCCGAAATTTTGTGACAATCTTTAATCACGTAACGGAAAATGCGGCAACGCAATCCATTTGCACTATCTTTAGATTCTTTTCTTCAACTTTCATTAATCTTAATTTATTTACATAATTAATTTGATTAATTAACTTAACAAGTAAGCAAGCAACAACGTGGTCTAAAAGGTAATTTTGACTTTTGACCTATATTTTTGGGGCCCCCATAATGTCGGCTACCAATTGAGAAACATTAGGGGGGGATTGATGTGGGCTCCACCATATTTAAAAACAATTCATCTCAACCTCAATTTATTTTTTATTTTTTTGATCCGTTCAACCTCAATTTATTATGCCTATAGCTAGGTTGTTTGTTATATATGTACATGTCACACTTATTTAAATTAGGTTTTACGGTCCAAGTGCGGTAGATGGTGTTTGAATGATACCACATATACATGTATATTGGGTAAATTTCACACATCGTCCTTAATCTTTACACTTAAAATTGTCTAGATTCTTAATTTTTTTAACGCGTTGGGTCTTCAACGTTTCATAAATGCTCACAAAAGATCCCTGCTAACAGATTTCGCCCAAATTTCCATTATGTGGTTGATGAAATTACCGTTATACCTTTACTTTTTAAATTTAAAAAAAGAATTTAAAAATAAAAAAATAAAAATGGGAAAACAAGCCACGCCACGCCACCCCACCGCAATCTCTTAGGCTGCCGGAAATGGTATCATTTCGGTGGCCGAGCAATTTCATCTACCACATAACGAAAATTTGGACGGAATCTGTTAGGAAGGACCTTTTGTAAGTATTTATGAAATGTTAGGAGGCATAATAAAATTCTTATTCTCAACTTTGTTATTTGTTAAAAGGGGGGATCTAACTTTCATTGATAAAGGTATTTGTTATTTTACTTATATTTATTTTGAAGAATTACTTCTAAATTAAAAAAGAAAAATAAATAAATAAATAAACACAAGTGAGAGGAGTAAGAGGTCTCCCGCTACGAAAATTTTTAAAGAAAGACAACCGCTCCACTTACGGAGAGATTATACACACATGGCCCCCTATTTTTGGAAGGCCATGTGTGTACAACATCTCCGTAAGAGGAGAGGTGGACTCCATGATCCCCTAATAATAGGGGGCAATGTATGTGCAATATCTCCGTAAAAAGAGATATTGTCTCTCTATAGTCGGACCGCTCCTACTAAACACCTAATGTAATTATACTGTCAAATACTTATATAGTGAGAAATCAATGAGAAATCCATATGCTTGTCTATTTGTCTTTTCCATCCATTTCCCTCCTCTCGTCCAGGAGTCTTCCATAGCTTCAAATTTTTTTTGCATAAAATTCAATTTTCCACTTTTGGTTTCATTTTATGGTCGGATTTGACGTAGGGAAAAGTTACTGGTCAACTTACTTCTTTTTCTTTTTTTGTTTTTGTTGAGTGAATGAGCTAGTTACTTTTAACGTCACAAAAAGGGGGGGGGGGGGCAACATTTGTATTTTCTATAGTAACAGATCTAATTCTAACTTTAAAATTAGATCTGTTCATGCAGCTACATGGACGGATCCATGCGGCCACACAGACTGTCTTGTCAGGCCGCATTGAAGGTCATTGAGGCAGTGTGCAGGCGCACATCCAACGCAGTGTGGGCAGACAAATCAGTCCGTGCGCCCGCACTGCCTTACTGTGCAGTCACACTGCCACCACACGGTTCATGCAGTCTAGTGCGGCCACATGGATCCGTCAGTGTGGCCGCATGAATATATCTGATTCCAAACTTTGGAGCCAAATTTGTTACCATAGAAAGACTCGGGGAATAGTACAAATAAATTTGGCATTTTTGCTAGGCCTCACTTAACATGCTCAGGTGTACAACCAATCGTTTTGCCAAAATAATTATTTATGCTTTTAGATAAATCTTATATTTAGAAAAAGAGTAGTGCTAATTAGCACTACTGGTCATTGGCACCATATAAAGGTGATATTAAATGATAAGTTGAATCAAGTGAGTCATTTATTCAAGTATTTAATTTCACTTATAATTTAATTCCACATTAGTTGTCACTTAGGCTTGTGACAAACACCACTAGTGCTACATAGTATTATTCTTAGAAAAATTAAATTCAATCCATTATGTTGCACTTTTTTAACAAAGTCATTGGAGTACACTACATTAGCGATGGAATACGAATCACAGTATTCTAGTCCTGAAACAAGAAGTCATCTAGGTATCAAAAGGATGGTCTGAATTTTGAGTTCACAATCTACTGTAACGGATCTCAATGGTCAATAAGAACATGCAGAGGTTCACCTCAGAGGTGCAACTGCAAGATCGGCTCTATTTTTGCCTGTGATCGCACCATAGAATTCATCGTTTTATTATTACAATAGGGTAGATATATCATAAGAATTATGAACAGAAATACGAACTAGTTTCATTTTAACAAATTTATTTGTTTATTACCTAATATTTCTATTTAATTTATTGACAAATCTATTGGTAAATAGTGAAATTTAATGGAAGAAAAGGACAATCAGTAAAAATCCATTCTAGTCTAGATCTAACACAAATTCAACCATTATTATCACATGCCATCAACTTCTATCTATTGCCATTTGGTTATAAATAAATAAATAATACTAATAATAATAATAATAATTATATAAATAAGGAATTAATTCTATCCAATTCATCCTTTAATGGACACATGCTACTCCCGTTACGTGTACACAAGTCCTTTTCAATTTGAACAACACATCCTACCAACCATTAAAGTTGTTGTGTTGCGAATTTATTTGATTTATTAAATATATTAAAATCTCTGTTAATTTTATTTATTTCCTCACCAAATCTTCACCGTCCTTCCCAGCAATTACCCAATTCACATAAATTTAGATGAGAGCATACATTAGAATTAGAACTTATATTATATAAGAAATTGATCTTATAAACTCATTGAAAAAAAAAAAAAAAAGACTCTGGACGTGTGAACTAGACCGTTACTTGGTCAAATCACGCAATTTTTCTTTTTAAATTGGATGATGTGCACCATGTTGATTGCATTGTTGTATATATAGTAAATTAGTAACAAAGTCCTGCCATCTTTTCTTCATTCAAGAGGTGATATAGACGCACATATACTCAACAACTCTCACAAAGTAATACGCACAAAACACGGATTCAACTTGAGAGAGGGGAAAAAAAAAGAGAAAAAAACTCTTGTCTTATTCAAGGGCAATCAACTACATTGAGTAAAAATGAAAATAAATAGACTATCCAAATGGGCTACAAACTCTAAAAGGGTCGGGCAAGTAAGAATTGTGTAAATCAATTGTAGAAGATGCTCCTATTCAGTTATGATCGTAAAATTCACGTGGTGTGAATTGCGGTCGCCATGTTTGTGTTATAAGGGTATCTCTAACCCACGCTAAAATGGTATGAGTTGGCCCAATTTGGCGTCTGATTATATCTCCAGCCAGACTCCAAATTGGAACTCCAAAATGGAGTTCCAATTTTTGAAATTACAGATAGCCACGGAACTGTTATTTTATTTCTTACTTTTTATAATCCTATTTTATACTAACTTTGACGCTGTTGTATTTTATTTCTTCTTAATGTCATGTAATATCGTGTCTAATTTTCTTTTCTCCCTTAATTTTAACTAGTTGTATACCTATGCATTGTACGAAATAGAATAATTAGCCAAAAAAATGCTTGGTAATTTAAAGAATCAAATAATCATAATTTTATTGTGCATTACTCACTAATATACACATGTTAATAATAATTATAATTTTATTGCGTACAATTCTTTCACTTCGCACAAAACTAATTAAATTAACATCCATGAAACAATACTTTAAAATAATAAAAATGAGAATTAATAAGAAATTTTTTAATATGAATTTAATTTCATGTTGAATATGAAAACTATGAAACGATGGAAAAGAGATTATACAAAATTTATGTAGCTCAAAAATTATCACACACACATATCTTTGTTCAATAAGTATAATACAAGAACTCTCAGAAACATTTAGAGTGTGGATGATATTCATTTATCAAAATGAATTTTTTACCACATTCATTTTCTACCATATATTCTTGGAAAAATTATTTTTCGCAACTTCTCATATAATGTTATACGTTCTCCAAAGAAATCACTAAGGAAGTAATATTATAACAAATGATAAATTCTATATGATTTACTATTAACATTAATTTAAACTACTTTTCACTCTAAAAAAAATTAAAAGAATTTTTTATTTTTATTCTAGATGATCATCATCAAATATTATTATTATTATTATTGTATCCACTCAACTTAAATTTTTAACTATATATGTGTTTTCAAAAAAAATAATAAATTAAGCAATGAGGTAAAAATATAGCTATTGGTTTTATGACACGTGGTTTATCATATTGGATTGAATTAAAGTAAATGTTTTGAAATTGATTTAATTTTAATTAACTACTTTTCACTCTAAAAAAAAATTAAAAGAATTTTTTATTTTTGTTATATATCATCATTTTCAAGTATTATTACTATTATATCCTCTCAAATTAAAAATTTACCAATATATAGTTTCTCACAACAAAATAATAAACTAAGTAATGTAGTAAACATATAATCATAGGTATTATTTTATGACATGTGATTTATCATATTGAATTTAATTAAAATAAAAGTTTTGAAATTAATTTCATTTTAATTATTTATTATTATTCTTATGTCATCAATTTCACGAGTAGACACTTAATCGAAATGATAAGGAAGTCTCAATAACCTTAGACTTGAAATTTATCTGTCAACTGTTAGAATTTTGAAGATATATAAAACCTTTGAAAATAGCCTAAAAACTAATAAATAGATATACCAAACACTAATAGATAGAATATATATTATAATTACGTATATTATATATATGTGTCTGTATAAAATAAAAACATATATAAGATATTAGATATTTAATTAGTTGGAAATGTATATATTTTAATTAGATCTTAGTTAGAAATGTGTATATATATTATTAAAATTAAAATAAAATAAATAAATAAGATGCATGTATAAGTAGGATAGTAGTTTTAGCTTGAAAATTTGCATATGACCATTATCCTACTTTAATATATGTATATATATATAAAATAAAATATTGTATCATTGTTATATGAATTTAATATTTATGTTTTCGCTTTTTTGGTTAAATTATTTAATTAAAAAAACTTTTAATATAACACACAAATGACGTCTTGCACATACAATTAAAGTGAACGATTACAAATTGAAACATAAAACAACTTTAGTTATAAAATATATAAAATATGAAGTGAGAAATTTATAGGGTCTTTTTTAGAGTTTATGTGTTAGAAAAGTTTTGTAAAATATAATTTGAAAAACTGTTTTTTAAAGTTATAAAACTGTAAAATAAAATTTTTACTTGGAGATGGCCTAAGAAACTTGTTTAAATGCTAAATGTACATTTAGACTCGTTTATACTTTAAGTTTGTACTTCACTTTTTATCGCATCTTATACATTGTCACATAATAATTGATTACTTTTTTTTTTTAATCATCACGTATCTAGTCAATCCTCCGTTTCGATACTTTTTCAAACTTTCCGTTTTTTAACTTTATACTGTATCCCGTAATTCCGTTAATAACTTTTTCACGTAAATTGGGTGAGCGTGCTTTTTTTTTTTTTTTTTTCCTTTTCAATATTAATTAATAATTTTGTAGGAAAAGAATTGAATTTAAAGAGACAAAAATTTGACCTAATCCCTAACCCCCACCGTCACGCCCCAAACCCCAAAAATTACTTTGCATGACGAACTCTCTCTATTTCTCTTCCGCGTAGCTGCCAGCTTCCCGGCCACGGGTTCTCTCACTGTATGACACATTGGACCCTACTCCCTCACCCATCCCACCCCACCCAAGACACATTCTTATTCTTCACTTCACTCAAAGCCACTTACTGTGTGCATCTTTGTGGGAAAAATCTAGGTTCCCTCAAAGAATGTAAACAGAGAATTTGATCAGTAAGGGTGAAATTTGTACTGGGTTTTGTTGTAGAGCGATGGCGAAGAGCGGGGTGTTTGAAGAAGATCCCGGGACGGTGGCTAAAGCTGTGGATGTGAAGATGGAATTACAGAAATTTGTTAAGGTAATTGTTGATGATGACGATGTTAATTTGGATGCAATTGATAGAGCAGAGCAAATGATGTCTGCTTTGAAGGAAATGAAATTGAAGAAATGTCTATCTTTAAAGCTTCCCAGTAGT
>CAVNYN010209389.1:0-14772 GCA_963692815.1 Nyctanthes arbor-tristis
TTCGTTGGTTCAAGAAACAAACAAAGAGAATTCAGATGGATTATCAAGATTCAAGATAGCATAAATGATTTTGATTTTTAAATTAAAAAAAAAAAAAAAGGAATCAGCACCCACTATCCCGGAAGTTTCTGAGAATGAAAATAAGAATCACCTGCCTCTGTTCTACGGAGGTGAGTTAACACATAGAATTTTACAGATAAAAGGTCAAAGTTGGTTTGTTTGAGAATCAATTCCCGGCGGCTGCAATTTTCGGACTTCAGTGAATGCTAATGAAGGTCTCTCGTCTCGTGTGATATATAGCCATGTCAAGAAACTTTGGGTGACTGGCACAAAAAGTCCATATCTTTAAATATTCTTGGGCAATTGGTCTCTACTTTTGAATTCTTGGCAATTTCACAATTACCTTCATATTTTCTTGGCAAAATTCATCCCTAGTGTTAAATTAGTCCTTTATTAGAAGGACATTTATGTCCACTTCTACTTTAATATTAAAAACAATTATAAGTAAAGGTTTCAAAATAATTAGCATTATTGAAAAAAAACATTTTTTAAATGGAGGGACTGACAGTGGTTACTGTTTGATGTAAATAATGACTGATCGAAATTACTAGTGAGATAATAAACATTAGTTTTTTTTTTTCTTTTTTCCCCTCTCATTTTTACTTTTTAAATATTTTTTCACTTTAAATTTTGTTAAATCAATAATCAATAGAATTTTAATCTTTATTTGATCAATTATATTCATATTGGGACCTTCTTTGCACCTTTTTAAATATTAAGCTGTATGTGACAAAAATGCCCTTCTAATAAGGGACTAATTTAGCACCAAGGATGAATTTTGTTAAAAAAAACATTAAAGCGGGGGTGAAATTACTAAGAATTCAAAGATAGGGACTAATTGTACAAGACTGTCCAAAGGTCGAGACTTTTATGCTAATTAGCCAGAAACTTTTATATGATACAAAAAAAGGGTAATTTACAGCTAACGTTCTCAACCTAATAATATTGAGATTATATATCTAACCTTTGATTTTACTCCTGTGAGTCTTTAACCTTCTAAAAGTGTTACACTTAACGTTCTTATAGCAAAAACCATGAATTTCTACCCTCAAAATTGGGGGTATCTTGGTAAAATAAAAAATATTTTAATGTTTTAAAAAAAGAGAGTGTGGGAGGGGGTGCAGCACATGGGGGGAGACTCCTCTCCTTTTTAGCAGCCAAAAGCTGCCGGAAATGGTAGCAAAAGTGCTACCATTTTCGGCGGCACGGGGGATATTCCCGAAAATGGCAGCAAAAGTGCTGCCATTTCTGGCAACACAGGAGGAGAGGCCTCCCCCTTTTGGCTACCAAGGAGGGGAAGGAGTCTCCCCTCTGTGCTGCTGGAAATGGCAGCCGGACCCCTCTCTTTTTTTTTCGAACATTCGAATATTTGTTGTTTTTATTTTACCAAAATATATTTAATTTTAACAATAGAAATTGACGATTTCCGTCACAAAGACGTTAAGTGTAACACTTTTTAGAAAGTTAGGGCCTACAATAGTAAAATCAAAGGTTGGAAACGTTAGCTGTAAGTTAGCCAAAAGAAAAAGTCAATGGAAAAGTATCTTTCTCGATTTTACCCATTTGCACTAGACAACAATTCAACGAGGTGATTTTTTAACTCAATCCCTTAACCCCTAATCACATGCAGTTACATGACAGTTTTCACTCCGTAAAGGGAGAGGTAAACTCTCCACAGCCAGACTGATTCAACGAAAGGCATGACTTGTTTGTTTTGTGGGTCTGAAATATGAGAGTCAGTACAACTTACACCTCATATTAACGTGCTTTTAAAATCAACTTAATGTTTCCATGTGTTTCATAAAATATAATCAAAATTAGTTGCTAGGTAAGGAGTAATAATGACTGATTTTAAAGAGGCATTAGAAGCAATTGATGTGGAAAAATCAAGAGGTTATTAAAAATGAGTAGCGAAGAAAGAGGGGAGAGGGTAGACAACACTGGATTTCTCCATGCTTGTAAAGGGAACTTATCTTACAACCGGTGATCATAAAATAAAAATTTTAGTGTGTGGAAAATTACTGGGCGTCGAGAGTTAGTATGATTTGAAAGCAAGAGAAACAGGAGTGTTTGTGGGAAATGTAGCGGTAAAGATGGAGCCATTTTATTATGTTTTGTAGCGTTCACTTGCGTGGGCTCTACATTATTTTCATGGACGTTACATAACTACGGCAAGAGGTTTCAAGATGACCCATACTCCAACGTATATTATATATAGACTCTAGTCCTAGTCAAGACTCCTAATAAATCGCTTCTCGTTTGCATGTTAAAACGTTGTATGCCACAACAAGAATTGGTTGGAAAAAATTCTGTATTTTGTGATTTCTGCATTCCATTCAATCTCTCCATTTCCCCATCCCAATCTTCTCCTTCCTCCCACCCGCAAATCTCCTTCATGGGAGATCCAGGTTCAGACAGAAATGATTTTTACAGCATTCTTGAAATTCCAAGAACTGCATCCCTCCCGGATATTTGCAGGAAATATAAATCTCTTATTGTCAAATGGCATCCTGACATAAATCCCACCAACAAAACTGAAGCTGAAGCCAAGATCAGATCCATCAACGAGGCCTACAGGGTACCTAGCCTTTTTAATGCAAGATGTTGATTTGTTGTGATTTGCTGGTTGCTGGATTTCTTTGTTTATATTGCAATGCAATGATTGTTGTCAAACTGTTTGTTCTTTTGTCTCAATGAATATATATATATTTCAGGCGCTTAGCATTGAGAAGAGAAGACAAGCAAATCTTTCAAATGGAGATGATTCAACTGCAGAGAATTTATGCGATAATTTGAAAACTGATGATGAATTCTACATTTCTAGCCCTAGTCTTCTTTCACGTACAACCAACCGGCGTAGCCCCTCGCCAAATCCTAGAAATTTTTCAAGAGATTCAAGCCGGACAAGCAAAAGCAGAACTCCGAGCCGGAGAAGCAAGACTCCTACGCCAGATTTCTATGCCACTTGTCAGAGAAGTGCAACTGGGTTTAGCGCCCCAACAACTCCCACTGCCACTAGCCCAAAAGAACCAACTCCCTTATCAAGAATTGCAAGCAGCGGAAGCACAACCCCGATTATGTTTTCACGGTCTACAGCCTGGAAGAAACCTCAACCGGTTGAGAAAAAACTCGAATGCACCCTTGAAGAATTGTTGCATGGATGTGTCAAGAAGATCAACGTCACAAGAGACGTCATCTCAAATCCAGGGTACGGGAAATTTCGTCTCAAAATTATGCATTTAACATGCCCCTTCATGTACCACATTATCTAAATTCTAAGCTTTCATTTGAAAATTTTTACCCCCATCACCCCCTTTAAGAATTTGGTTATTCTTTCTAACCAAACCCACCACCCCCCCCCCCCCCCAAAAAAAAAAAAAAAAAAAAAATTCTTTCTCATCCCTGTAATTAAGAAATTCTATTTCTCACTCCCAGAAATTCAACTTATCTTGCACGATCTGCTCTGCTGACAGATTCATTGTTAAAGAGGAAGAAACACTATTGATCAAGGTGAAGCCTGGATGGAGAAAAGGAACAAAAATAAGATTTGAAGGGAAGGGAGACGAGAAACCGGGTTATCTTCCTGAAGATATAATCTTTGCCATTAGTGAAAAAAAACACCACATGTTTAAACGCAAAGGAGATGATTTGGAGCTTGGAGTTGAAGTTCCGTTGGTTCAAGCTCTAACAGGTACTACATTTTCTGTCCCGCTATTAGGAGGTGGCCATATGACACTTACAATAGATGAAATAATACATCCTGGATATGAAAAACTCATCCCAGGACAAGGCATGCCTAAACTCAAGGATGTAGGTAACAGAGGAGACCTTCGACTCAAATTTCTAGTCAAATTTCCTAAAGAAATGAGCAATGAACAACGCTCCGACGTAGTCAGTATTTTACAAGAATGTTCTTGGTGATGAACGCATTAATTGCTATTACTCTCTTGTTGTACATTTTATGATCTTGTTTTTGTAGTTTTACTTAGACAGGTAGATAAGGTATAATGATATGTACACATGCATTCCAGGATCCAGAATGTTTTGAGGCCAAGTGCTCAAATGGTTCCTTACAGGAGATGGCTGCCCCTGCTTCTCTTTCTCCTCTAATAAAAATTTCAACAGACCTTGCAGATGTTTGTGCAGCTCTCTCTCTCTCTCTCTCTCTCTCTCTCTCTCTCTCTCATGACTTTGTCCGGGGACCTTACAAAAGGTCATAGTGTGAGAAGTAGACGGAAAGAAACTACTTCTTTCATCTTTTAAGTAAAGCCGAATATGCTCAGTAACAATTCAGGTCTCCAGTGTTAGCCTAGAGATTATGTTCAGATGAAATTACACACAAGAGATTTAGGGTTTCCAAAGACAGAAGAAATGAAGAACACGAGAGGAAGAAATATCTGGAATGGATTGAATAATGATAAGTGTATTGTACAACATAGATATACAAAAGCACAAAGAGAAACACGCCTATACAAAACAACTAGCAACTATTAGCTATTTACAAGACTACCCTTCATCTTTATTATTATTTACACTAACATCCCCCCGCAAGCTAAGCTGGGGAGACCCAATAAGCTTGGAGCATAATATTTGAAATCTTACAGTTGACAAAGGCTTGGTCAAAATATCAACAATCTAATTTTCTGTGCCAATGTATTTAATCTCCCGTTGCTTAGCCAAGACACCTTCACGAACATAATGGATGTCGATCTCAATATGCTTAGTTCTGTGATGAAACACAGGATTCAAAGCCAAAGATCCTGCACTAACATCATCACACCAAATCACATGAACAGACGGTAAAGTTAACTTGAGTTCAGAGAATAAGCTGTGAATCCAAGCAATGTCAGTGGCTGTTTGAGCTAGTGCTCGATATTCAGATTCAGTACTAGATCTAGCAACCACTTTTTCTTTTCTGGAGCACCACTGTATCAAATTCCCACCAAGGAACACAATAACCTATAGTAGACCTTCTATCATCAACACAACTAGCCCAATTAGCGTCGGAATAGGCAACCAACTGTAAAGAATCAGCAGGCTTGAAATAAAGACCCTATGCAGTACTGTTCTTAACATACCTCAACACCCTCTTACAAGCCTGCCAATGTAAAACAGTTGGGGCATGTAGAAATTGACTAAGTTTATTCACAGCAAAGGCAATGTCAGGACGAGTCATTGTCAAATACTGAAGTGCTCCAACAGGAGATCTATACAATGTAGGAGATGCAAAATTCTCACTATCACCTATAAATAATTTCTGACCAGTAACCATAGGCGTATCACAACCATTTGTATCTAACATATTAGTTTTGGCTAAAAGGTCATGAATATATTTACTTTGTGTCAAATATATTCCAGAATTATCTCTTACAGCCTCAAAGCCCAAAAGATAATGCAATGAACTAAGAACTTTCAGCGCAAACCTCTGATTCAAATCAGCCACCACTCTAAAAGTCAAGGCCTCATTATTCCCCGTAATGGGAATATCATCCACATAGACCAAAACAAACAGGCAATGACCATTATGAAAGTAAATAAAAAGACTGGAATTAGAAGCAGAACCTGTAAATTCCCAATCCAACAGAGACTGTTTCAACTTATCAAACCATGCGCCCGTGGAGCTTGAACAAGCTCACCATATAAACAGTTTCCTGAAGCTCACGATTCAAAAAGGGATTATTAATATCAATCTGCTGAATATCCCAACTAAAAGCAACAACAAGAGTAAGAATAATTCTGATAGTAGAAGGTTTTACTACTGGGCCAAAAGTTTCAAAATAGTCAACCCTAGTTGTTTGTTGAAAACCTTTAGTTACTAACATGGCCTTGTACCTTTCCATAGAACCATATGACTTATACTTTATTCTGAATACCCATTTATTTCCAACCACAGGCATAGAATCAGGTTTAGGAACAAGGCACCAGGTTTTGTTATTTTGAAGAGCTTGAAATTCAGCAGCCATAGCATCAGCCCATTTTGGAACTTGTAAAACCTCTTGAGTTGGTAAAGGCTCCTTAGGTACAGAAGTCACAGAAAGATAGGAGATTTTTTTAGGCTTGTGAATACCAGATTTTGATCTGGTTTGCATTTGATGACAGGGAACAGGTATTGAAGGTTCTGTAATATCAGGTAAGGGCTCTTCGGAAGTTTGTAAAGGTGAATTAGTAGTAGGGTGAGAGATGGGAGAAAATATACGAGCTATTTGTGGTGAGGTATTAGACAAATGATCTAACTGAGTAGTACTTGGAACAGGAGCTAAGTCTGAACTTTCACACTACTCAATGTGTTTTTTTTGGAGACAGCAATAAACACAAGGGATATAGATGTTTACACTCCAGTGATAAAATATTTGAATTCCTAAGTGTAACATTTGATGAAAATCATTTTCCTTTTGCTTATGGTTTTATTTCTTATCCTAAAGTTGCTTCTGTTGATTCCATTTCCAATCAATTATTTGTCCCTGGTTGGCATTTTTTGTCTTGACCCATCGTCTGCGCAAGATGCTGGCGCCGGTAATCTTGCCGCGTAGCCTGCTGGTGGTGGTGGTGTCGCACTGTCTGCGATGCCAACTCTCTTTCCAATTTTTATCAAGTTAGAACGATCTAACTATAATTACTGGAAGTCTCAAGTGATTTCGCTCTGCGTGCTTTTGATCTCGAAGGCTACATAACCGGTACTTTACTCTGTCCTCAGAAGTTAATTGAGGTTAGATCTGCCGAAACCGGTGAGATTAATAGACGAATTAATCTTGCTTTTCTGCTTTGGAATCGTATTGATCAATTTGTTATGAGTTGGCTTATGAATTCTATATTTGAGAATATGTTTGGTCATGTGGTTGGCTGTGGAACTTTTCATGAAATCTGGAATACTTTTGAGCGATTGTTTGTGTCACACTCAAAATCACAGATACTGTATCTTCGTTCATGCTTACAATCCACTAAGAAAGAAAATAAGTCTGTTGGTGACTATTTTCTTCTTATGAAAGGCTTTGCTGACAAATTAGCCACTGCTGGTAGTCTAGTTAAGGATGATGATTTGTTGATGTATGTTTTAGGAGGTGTAGGTTCTGAGTATGATGCTGTTGTAGTGAACATTACCTCTAGGTCTAAAACTGTTTCATTGCAAGAAGCTCAATACCTTCTTCAGCCTCATAAGATGCGTCTTGAGCAAATGAGCATTGTTTCTGTTGTTGATTTTGGTGTTGGATCTTCTGCTAATTTTGCTAGATGAGGTAGAGGACCCTCTTCTCTTTCCTTTGCTAATTTTGGACACTCTAACCAAAATTCTGGTATAGGAAGAGGTAAAGGAGGTAAATCCTCTGAAATTTGTCAAATCTGTGATGAGCCTGGACATTCTGCTCTTAAGTGCTATAAACGGTATGATATTTCATTTAAACCAGAACTGAATACTCCACCACAACGAAGATGTGTTTCTCGATCTGGTGGTTCTGGTTCTGGAAGTGTGCCCTCACATGCTTATGTTGCATCTCCTACCACTGTTAAGGATGATGCCTGGTATGTGGATAGTGGTGCTACAGACCATATTACCGCTGATCTTGGAAACTTGCAAGTGTATGTAGATTATAAAGGCAAGGGTAAGCTCACTATTAGTGATGGTAAAGGTCTTCCTATAGCTAATGTTGGTCTTTCTGTGTTAAAGTCACAGTCACAAACTCCACTTTTTCTAAAGGATATTCTACATGTGCCTTTCATTAAGAAAAATTTACTTAGCTTGTCCAAACTTCTTACTGATAATAACATGTCTCTGATACAAAGATGAAATTACACACAAGAGATTTAGGGTTCCAGAGAGAGAAGAAATGAAGAACACGAGAGGAAGAAATATCTGGAACGGATTGAATAATGATAAGTGCGCTGTACAACATAGATATACAAAAGCACAAAGAGAAACATGCTTACACAAAACAGCTAGCAATTATTAGCTATTTACAATACTACCCTTAATCTTTATTATTATTTACACTAGCATGTTCGCTTTGCATCCTCCTCTACAAACTTCTATTATTGTGGCCTCAGGATCTCAACTTAAGTACCACCCGTAGAGGTGTCTTAAATAAGGATCAACAGACATTTGTAGGGGACGATTCAAAGAAGTCGTAATGAGTTAATGACAGAGCACGAGGCCTGAATCATTATTCTCCCAGTTATACATTTGTACAGTTGAAACACTCCTAGATATGATCTTTATTCTGATCTTTTCACTAGAGTAGAAAATGATGTGGAAACTTGATGTGATGTATGAGCAATTCTTGGGGGACGTAGAAAAGTGACATAAATAAGTGACATATTTATGTGGCACAGTTTTATTAAGTGTTGATCACACAGATATTTTTTCATTTTCTAATGAAATTGTGTCACATTATATTGTTGTTTCATCTAGGAAAATGCTTTGTTGCTTTGTTGGGCTTAGAGATATTAATTGGGCTTGGGCATTCTGGCCCGTGAAAGGCAGTTACGTGAGCTGTTCTCTCTTCTCTTGTCTTTGAGGCCGGGGGAATTGACGGGCTGACTGTTTAAGCCCAGATCGGTACAAAATGGGCCAACCAGAAGCTGGGCCCAAGTTGCCTAATTTTTTCCTGCGGGAAGAAATTCTCCCATTTCTATTTTTTTTTAAATTTCAAGTATAATAATATAATTTATCATCATAATCACTGATATGATTATGATGGAAGTATATTATAATAATATAATTTATAATCATGTTCACTGGAAGTGGGGCTCAGTCCTATGTTATTTCTCATAGTTCGATTTTAAAATAAAGTCGGTCAAATTATTTTTATTCACGCAACGCACATATTGCAGGAACCTAAAAATCATTTCTGTTTTGTATTTCCTATTTCATACAATATTACCTTTCTTTCGTATAGGAAGATGGTTGAAGGTCTTAAGTAACTCTCTTGAAGGCTTATCGAGGCCAACCAAGGTTGCACGGAAACGGGATACGAAACGGGACGCGAAACGGACACGGGGGAACGGGATTTTGAAAAATGCAGGACACGAAACGCTACGGAAATGTTATGTAGTAATTGTTAGTTTTTTTTATAATTTCAATATTCAAACTCAAAATTCAAGCAAAAAAAAAAAAAAAAGATATGCAACCTTCAAACACTAATTAATATGATTTAGATAACTTATGATTTAGATAACTAAAATATCAAAATCCATTCAACATAATAAAAACTCAAAATTCATTGCCATCACAAAATAATTATTGAAATGAAGTAATGCACAAATTAAAAACTTCAAAAAAATTCAGCAATTAAATTTCTTGAACCTCATCGCCATCAATATCTATGACACTATCGTCGACATTATTGAATAACATTGTCTCCATTTCTGGCTCATCTAAAGAAAGACTTACAATGTTAAGTGTACCAACATCAACGTTTGTAACTTAAAACTAGGTTAATTCTTAAGACTTCTTTCTCAATAAGAAATTTAAGTAATTTAGTTTAAGTTAATTTAAATGTTTATTTTATATTAAAACATTAATGAAATTACCATCTATAATTTTTTAACATGACTATAATTAAGTTTTGTTTTTCTTAAAAATAAAAATCTGAATTTTTTGTCATAAAGTTTCTTAAAAGTTTCCATAAAGTGTCTATAAAGTTTCCATAGAGTTTCCGAATTTATTAAAATTAGGAAACTTTTTAAGAGTTTCCGAAATATTTCCGAAGGGTTTTCGGAGAGTTTCGGTTTCCGAAATGCTTCCGACACGAAACGCTAGTCTTTTTAGAGTTTTCGTGCTTCATTGAGGCTAACAATGCGTCTGGAGCATGATTTAAGACATATTTTTTCATGATAACTTTCATTTCTTATTTGTCTTGACTCATCTTGATTCCATGCAATGCTGCCAATGGGGACGGGGTCTTCTTAGGTGGCTTGTCATCTAATCTGAATCTAAATTCTATTAAAGAAAAAGCTAATTAATTAATCTAAGCTCCAATCAGGGTTGTCTACCAATTATTATTTTTTTATTTCTTTAATGATGTGTTGTTTGTTACTTATAAAAGTCAAATCTCATTAATGTAAAAGTCTTCTCCGGGGAATCAATGTCACTATTCATATAGTTATACTTCTAAGGAAAAAAAATTGATAAAAATCATCAAACAAAAAGATTAGGGAATCTTTGAGATAAATTTTAAAATAATAGCATTTTCTTTCTTATCCGTATGCCTTTTCTCCTTCGGAATCTTTTTAAGGGTGCCATACGCGGCTTATGATTAATTTTATTTTATAATAATCATATAATGATTATTATTTAAATTACTTGTTAAGTTTTTCAAGTTGGTACCTTTTTACCAAAACCAAAATGTTTGGTTTAGTCTGCCTTTTTAACTTGTGACACAAGTTACGTTATTTCTTTGATGTATACACATGTTTGTGTCTTATTTGGATTAGAATCTGAAATAATAGAATAGCGTATAGGCATACAATATTGTCATATATTAGTTCATTCTTCATATATAGGGATGGTAAAATAGCTCGCAAGCCAGGTGAGCCCGAGCTTGAACATGATTTGGGAATGGCTAAGCGAGCTCAAGCCCGAACATGTCACGGCAAGCTGCTTGTCAAAGCACGAGCTAATGAGTTACTCGCGAGTCATCTCAGGCTCGGCTTGAAAAAATGCGAGCTAGCGCAAGCACCTTTTTAGTTTTCACCCAATGAGCGGAGGCCAGCAAGTGTGAGCCGAGCGGTGAGCTGGATTGCCAACCCTATTCATATATGTAACTATGTTTTTGGCATATTAAATCACATTATTCCATATTTTCTTTATGAAAAAAATAATTATATAAAGATTTTTTGTAGTAAATTTCAGCTTGATGATTAATGATCCCTGCCACTAAAAATACAAATATATAGTTTCTCTTTATCCAATAAAAATAAAAAAATTCAACACGATTGATTATGTAAATCTGTATATTAATATATGGAAAATTCTAGTTGGACAAAAAGAGAGATAAAAAAAGTGATAAAATTGACATGTGTGTTATGTGATAAGTGTTGATGTAAAAGTGATGTGATGTGTTAAAGAAAAGGATTGTGCCATGTGTCAGTTTTGTTTAACTTTTTGTATGTGTGTTTGTTCAAATAGCACAACTCTTAATATATATACCATTCCATCAGCTTCTTCTGTGATATCTTTGTTGGCTTCTTGGCTACTAGCCATTAAAATATAAACAAAGCCATCATGCTAGCAGGATTCGGGAGTAATGATATGTATTATGAAGAAATACACAAACTTAATCATCAGTTCATCCAAAACGTTTCTCAAACAATTAGTTAAATACACCCACAATATTATGTAAAATGTTCAACAATATTGCCTCCCACTTAAAGTGATTTCTTTGCACCAAAAAAAAGAAATTAAACTCAAGAAACCTTTTATGTATATTGTTTGAATTTCACTTTTGTCCTTCAGCTAGTTGCCAAATCACACACACACATGTATATTTTTCAAAATTTCTTCTTAAAATAGGAGATAGTAGGGCCAATTTGGAGAGACTCAATAATTTGGTGCACATGCATGCATCATATGCTTCCACACGTATCACCCATCAATTCATTATTATGGCATTAAAATATGTACATGTGTATATATATATATATTTCAATTGAAGACAACATATATAATATATTAAATTAATTAGTGGGGAATTTTCACTTTTTCATATTGTTTCACGTGGATGCACAAAAGTAACTCTAGCTAGCCAAATTATACCCCCACATAAATTTTGGTTCATATATGTGAAAATTTAATTCATATATCTCGATGGACCTCTTCTTGATTTATTAATGTTCACTCCTTAGCTGTCCATGTTTGAAATTTGTCTTGAATCACTGCATCTTTAACCTTCAATTGGTACATATATGAGAATTGTATTTGTCACTTGTAAATTAAAAAAAAAAAAAGATATAAAGAAGTCACAGAATTAAATTAAATGATTCTTGAAAGATATATATATATATATGTATTGAGTGAGATTATAAATTTTATGATCCAAAACTTGAATGTGAGTGGATCATATCATCATGTCATCCACGAACATTGGGACATTCTCTTTGTATCCACAAGGTTGCATGTCAATAGTAAAAATCATGTGGGTTATATGGGGGAGAAGAAAGTTAACAAACGATAGGAAGTTTAGGTGTTATAAGTACATATTTACATATGAAGAAAATCTTTAATAAGACAGTCTCACACAAGCTGTGTGATCGTCCAATAGAAAGTTAGTATCTTCGTTGATGAATGACTCATACCAACTAAGTGGGCACTGTAGATCGAAGTTTGATGAGGTCAGAGAGAGATTCGAATTTCAAAGTGGGGTCTGCCTCACGCCTCATTCGAATGAGCTTATCATCACTTCAAACTTCTCCTCATTGGATGCGGCATTGATATTATTGTCTATGTTAACATGTTCGGCTACTTGAAACGTGCTTTTAACCGTGAACCATAGGCTTGATGAACAATGTTTTGATCAGTTAACAGATCAGAGAGAGATAGAATTGACTCAAAGTGAAATAAAAACTAAATGTCCCCATCAATAGGAGACAATGATAGACGTCCATTTTAAGAGGAAACGAGTGGTTCCTTGAAGAAAAGCATTTTATGAGCTTCTTATTTATTGTACATCTTGGATAGAGTTTAGTACTGATAGAGACCTGTCTTCTTCCCAGAGTTAAAGGGTTTCAGCTAGTCACTGTCTTCAAATGATTCTTTCTCTCTCTTTCTCTCATGTTGAACATGTTATTAAAGATTTTAGGTAACTACCCAACTGTAAAACTCAAACAAAAAGTAACACTACTTTCCATCGCTCGAGGCGTCCCATCCGCGTTTGTAAGGTCGTACAATTTTATATTAAGTGTACCCCCGAGTTCACACTTGTACTAAGTTGAACTATTCTTTCTAAAAACTTTTTAGGTCCTATTTGGTCAACAATCATACCAAAAGAGATGAAACAGGAATCTTAATTTTGATCCTATCAAAATATTGGTATCGACAAGCTGCTGAGAATTGATTGTATCAAGAGTTCCTTAATTATTTACAGAAGAAGAATATGAAAACTCTCTGTAGCACACTCAAATGTTGAATAAGGCAATTAACTAAAATAAACTGTTAAGATAAATGTCCAAATGAGGCAGCTGGCAGCATTTGAAAATATTTGCTGTATATTTCTGCAGATTGAGGAGGTTGTTGCAGCAGCAAGTTTGTATACCAATTTGCTGAATCTTCTGTTGGAAAATGTGTTTGATTCTGAACAGAAGAAGTATTCAGCAAAAATGGAGTCTGGAGATACTCTGGAATTTCACTTTCTGAAGCAGGGATATGATCAGTATTTTCTGATTTCTCTGATTTTCCCCAGGAGAAGACATTGTTGTGATCGAAGAAATCCATGTTCTGGTTAAACTTGTTTACAGTACTGCCAAAAGGGCTTATGGGATTTTCAGAAAGCGGCGGATTCATGGTTGGCTTTACACCAAGAATTGAGGGGAGGACCGATGGCAGAGAGGAGGGGTTTGTAGCTATTGCAGAAGAAGTAGAATGTGAATTGAAATACAAATTTGTTGTGTTGGGATCATAGTTTAAGTGGTGGAAATTGAGAAGCCCAGAGAAATCAGATTTCTTACAACAAGTGGTGGTGGAGGCTTCATGGCTGGCAACAAACCTGTTAATGAAAAATTCATTGTCCATGACTTTGTGATTTGCTGCAATTTCCAGGTTGTTAAAATTCTTGGATTCCACAAAAGTCAGTTCACTGGAGGAGCACTCTGATGTTCTCTGATGATTTATATTATTATTATTCTTGATGCTGCTCCCCTCATAATTCTCAACCTCAGACAGTAGTTTGTGGGTGTTCGGGTCAATCCCTTGTTGCCTTAGTTTTTTCTTAATGGAAGAGTTCCAAAGATTCTTTATTTCATTATCTGTTCTTCCAGGCAGTTTTGCAGCAATCTGAGACCACCTGATATGGCAAAACAAAAAGACACCACCTTAAAGGTAGCTAAAAACACAAGTTTCTGACAAAAATCGAGACCAGACAATACAGACAGTTGTCAAACGTAATATATAGCTCGAGTCGAGCGTTACCTGTTTCCAAGAAGTGCATGCAGTTCAATTATCAGTTTCTCTTCCTCTGGGGAAAATGTCCCTCTTTTCAAATCAGGCCTCAAGTAATTTATCCACCTCAACCTGCAGCTCTTCCCACATCTTTGTAGACCTGATCAAGATTATTAATATGATCACAAGTTTTAATTCTCATTGTTCGTCAATTTGAAGACGTTATTAGCTAAGCTAGAACAATCAAGGAAATGCATAAGCTTACCGGCCAGCTTCGGGACTGAGCTCCAGCAACCATGGCCATATTTATTTATGTGTTGTATGAGTTTCTCATCTTCCTCAGGTGACCAAAGGCCTTTCCTTAATTTCTGCTTATAACAGCAAGAATGCCTCCCCATTTCCAGTGCAATGCTTGCAATATACCAAACAACAGAAGAATTCACTGAATTCTTGGTAGAAGCTAAGAGGATGTTTGATTCTCTTTATAAATTTGACTTATAAAGAGAAATTATAAGTTGGTGAAATGAGTGGTGGAGATTTAATTGAAATTTGAAATGTGTGGTGATTGTTGAGTAGTTGTCAAATCAATAGTCAAATCATGGTAGGTGAAATTATAAGTTGAAATTATA
>CAVNYN010209393.1:0-33867 GCA_963692815.1 Nyctanthes arbor-tristis
AACAATTAATATACACTTCAACAGCAGTTCAAGCTTATTTATTGAAATACATTGAGCAAATATTTTTTCCTTTTGGGGGTTATTTTCTATTTCTATTTTGAAACAAATGTTGGTCAAGCCATTTTTATCCAGCTAGTTCAGGAATCGACAAGCACTCCATGATTCTCCACGAGGCATTTCCAACCATTCTCTTTCATTTTTGAAATAGAAGAAAGAAACTAACATAGACAGAATCTCGAATACAGAGTATCAAAAGAAATAGATCAAAAATGACAAGAGGAGATATTGTGGAAGATGAAAACAAATATAACTGAGAAAACAACAGATGTTTTTGGAACCCTGATACTGGTCAACACACAAGTAGAAAAAGTGGAAACATATGTGAAGGCGGCAAGTTAACCCATAATTCACCTTGCATAAATCAGCCACATTAGCTACAAGAAGACCAACGGCATCAAAACCCAGCTTTTGCAGACATTTTTGTAGCCTCTGACAAAAAGGTAATATAAGTTAAAGAAATAAAGATAATCAAATGAAAACCTTTTTTCAATTCACCAATGGTGATTGTGTAGAATTGGCAAATATATATTTACAAATTAGAATGTTTAGCTTCCAAAAACATATAGTAACTTCACATTCAGTATGTATACAAAAGTGTTTCCTTTTTTTTTTTTTTTTGTTGTGGGGGGGGGGGGGAGCAGGTGCCAATTTAGTAAAGAAATTTCGGTTGAGTCCCGCTCTCTTACTTTGAAAGATCAAAGAAACCAGAATATTCACACATCTGCTATAGGGGGAAAAAGCAAACTATTACATTTTTCTACAATATAATAGTTAGTGTCAAAGCTCAAAAGAAATCGCGATTTTATTTTAGAGACTTAGTTAAGCTCCTCTCCCCACTAATGGGAGTCTAGCTGAAACTTTCAGCTTAACAAATTCAACAGCCAATAAGAATATTAGAAATTCATACTCTCGAGTCACGCCAATCATTAATCATATGCGTTTGAGTTGCATAAAAAGGCAAAATTCCTAGCATCATTAATGGCATCCACAGTAAATAAACGGTTTAAAAGTGTTCCATTTTTATTTTCAATTACAAAGCAATACTCCTATACATATATTTAGCTTAGTGGACAGAGAATACCATATCATTCATGATTGTAAATAGAGTATTGTAGTTCCTAAACTACATTACATGATTAGAAAAGTAACCTAGCTCTTTCGAAATAAATTGCAAATCTGAAGCAACTAAACAAAGGACATGCGAGGCAGAGAATTAGAAATCTTAGAAAAGTAGAAATTTTACCTTCCACACAGTATTTCTTTTTGCAGTACCAACAAGATATGGATGGTGTGAGCAAAATAGAATCCGCACACAAGCACTTGGACCGGCGGCCAATACTGCAGGTGATATTACAATTAAAGTCTTTACCAAAACCTCAACTGATGGAAGGAAGGGAACTTGAGAATCCACCATATTTTCTGTATCACTGGAAGCCAAATCATAAGTTAGTAGTGGCTTCGGAAAGTAGAAATAACGGGGAACAAGGTAGAAAGTTCTAAATCAAGAATAAGCAAGATAAATAGAACGAGGAAAGCAAATCATACAAAGAAAGAGGCCGTGGATCACTGGAGGCTTGCAAACCACCACAAGCATGTAATGGAACTAAAAAAAGGTTAAAATGGCATATAATGCAGTGACTTCCATACATCTCAGACCAAATGATGAACAGTGGTAGCTGATACTCCTCAGGTAAAGAAGAGAATCGAAGCATGAGGTATAATCGTGCCCCTCAAATTCCCAGTTTCTTATGAGAAAATTCATGCAACAAAAATGTCAAACAACAGTTCTCATATAAAGAATCCATTTTTCTTCTTCATTCTCTCCAGTTTCCATAACCTCATAACTGTATCACGCCAATCAAGATGCTCTAATCACCTTCTATCCATTTACCGTCCTCTTGATTCCAGCAAAAATTGTGACCAAGTTTTCTCCACAGCCCTATTCTTTTTACCCACTCAATCATGTCACCCACCCAGAAACCACCTACGTCCACTTACATTCTGAACCTTTAATCCATTTCTCAAAAGCTACCTCAGCACTAAAATCGCTAGGTTCTCAATGATTAGACTGTCCAAGCACCAGAACTGAGGTTGAAAACTAGAATGCAAGACTAAGAGGCACTAAACAATCATAACAGTGGCAGAATGCAACATTAACATGCCCATGACATGACATGTTCAACTAATAAATATAATTTTTATGGATTCTTTATGCATGTGTTCCAGAAAAATTGTAACAAATGAAATTAAAGACCCACCAATAGTAAAATAAGGCCAAAACAATAAAAAACTAAGTTGCATCTTAATTTGGATTAATTAATAGAGAATGTAAACTAATGGTTTAAATTGCATTACTAAAGGGGGGCTAAAAAATTCAAAATGGCTGCAAAGTTGTCAACTAACAGAGGATAGGAAGAAACTTAATATCTCAGAATGAAGGGGAGAGCTAAACCTCAAAATTATAATTCGAGTCTAAAGACAAGAGGCTGATAAGGGTTGGAAATAGGATAGTCAATAAGCCCAATTTTCATAAGTATCCAGGGTAGTATGTTATAAACGACAAAATTATTCAATGAGATCTAGAGAGAAATGATTGTCAAATGGCAGACGAAATTAAAAAAGTTACAGTTCAACCAATTCATGTCAAGAAGTCTGCAAAAAGTTAAGTAGCAAGAGAAAGGGCAAGGAAGGGAAATGTAGATATGACAACATGCTTTCACCTCAAATTCACAAGAGTTTTAGTTCCAACAACAGATAGATATTCTGAAAACTCAAGCATTATAGCTTCACATAATTGTGGAGAACCAACAAGAATCTTTCCAATTGCATCATAGGCTGCCTTTCGGATGTCCCAGATTGGATGGCACAGCAAAAACAGAAGAAACTGAAATATACCAATAACTAATTAACAACCAAAATACTAGCATAAATTAAATAGTAGCACCAATAATACCAATCACCTGCAGCAGTGGTCTCAGGGGGAAAATCTCCAACACTCTGCAGCCCAATACAAAAGTCAGTTAAACAATCAACTCATAAGTATTGACACAACATTCTAAAGATCTTTTCTTCCTCTGTTTCACTTAAGATGTTTCCTAGAATAACTTTTCAAGGGCAAAAGCAACCACAAAAAATAAATAAATAATAAAATTATTACATTTCCCTTGCCCCTGCAGCTGGGCAGGGCAGAGCAGTGGAATTTTTAATTGAGTCCATTCTAGTTGAAACAATGTGCTTAATAAGATTCACTAACTAAATGTACACGGAGAATATCTTTTTTTTTTTGGGCACGAAGATGGAGAGTTGAGACCCGTTTGCTTCACTATTTAAAAGAGGACTCCTCCACTGGACATTCCAGATCATAATTAGACTCTAGTTTGAAGATAGAAACAAGGATCAACAGCTTGACAGATTAAAGGAGGATAAAATTTTCTTATTTGATAAAAACAACAGATCAACATTATCACATTACGATGCAGCAAACCTTTGAGGATGGTCCACAAGCAGAACCTCAAAAAGATTGAGGCAAGTCATGCAGTCCTCAGCTGATAATTTTGATGCCTGTAAGGGGAAGAAATTAAAAAAACATATATATACATATATATAGTTTACAAGGCCAAGATGTAAAGAAAAGAAAAAGTGATTGTCACTTTCCACATCTAAGAGCTATGAAAATGTAAAGATGTTATTCTCTATTGCATCAGCATTACCAGCATCATCTGCCATCTGAGGAATCTAATTTTTAGTTTTCATGCATGCCCCTTTTAACCATTAGCAATTGTAAAGAGCATAACCTTCTAATCTTATTCTTCTTCTAGTGATTTATTGTTAATTCACACAGTAAAATGTAAATGCTAATTTGACAACCACATTCCCCGCGTTACAAACTAATAGAAAAAGAGGTAACATAAATGTAAAACGTGCATGCTAATTTGACAACCACATACCCCACATTAGAAGCTAATAGAAAAAGAGGCAACATAAATCAGCATGCAAAGAATCAAATTCTTACTCTTATCCCATTGGCCTCTATTCTACCATACCATATATTGATATGCAAAGGACAGTAAGCAGGATGTGCTAATAAGGGAATAAGAATCTTATAAACGTCCACTCTGAATTTTAAGCAATGTAAAGGTGAGTTGATGACTTACCATTGAAATTGGAACAATTGAAGGTTCATTTTGCAATATCAAGTGCCAAATCTTTTCCTTTGTTACAGTTTCATCTTCCAAAAAAAAAAAAAAAAAAAGGAGGACATGTTAGAATATCGTCAAAGCCTCTTAATAATGAACATCAACAATAAATTAGTCAAAGAAGGGCAAAACAGAAATGGTCGATCTAAAAGGTTAAAGCAGTCCCAGGAGAAACACCTGCTTTAACATCAAGAGCAGCAATTTTCAATACGCAGAACAATGCATAAATCCCATCCAGTCGTTGTGAAGCTTTAGTAAAACCGGTTTTAACCAGTTGGAGAAGAGGCAGAAGCAACGATGACATCTGAAATGCCAAAATGTTCAAAGATCTACACAGTTAAACACACAAAAAGCCCAGGACGATATAGATTCTAAACCACGTCTTCTTACCAGTACAACCACATCTGTCTTCCTACATATTGTTCGCAGACAACGAAGGTGACCCCTTCTTAGTGCTTCCTTCTCCTTGAGTCCAGAAGCAAAGAAGGCTAGCATATCTGGGTTTATAGCTTCAGGAGATCTTACTGCCCAAGCTTCGACACACGATAAACTCGCAAGCTTTACCTCTTCATTTCCTGAATATCACCAAAAAGAATACAAATTTACAACCCACCAGAAAGATGATAACAGAAATATGGCTTAGAAAGCAAGCACATGAAACACGCAGAAAAAAGTGCACAGCACAGAAGAGATCCAGAGTCAAAGGCGTACCATCATCCTTGTAACAGGATAAAAGAAATTGACATATAGTTGGTGACAAGCTGTTCAGGTACTTCCCTTCAGGAGCACTGGAAATTTCTTGCAGTGCAGTGATCATACCAACTCTCTGATAGGGGAACGTAAGTCTTCCTTCTGAACCTGTGCAGATATTGTAACCAGCTAAGAAGTTTTACCCAAATTTATATAATTGCAAAATGAAGTCCTTATTCATGTCAACCAGTCATTAACATAATATAATATCAAGTAAAATATGCAAGCTGAAAAAACTTGCCTCCGATAACAGATCTGATAGCATTAAACATTGCTTCTACAGCATCAGGACTACTAGACATTTGGCCCAAGAACCTAATTATGGAAAAGGCGGCAACTCTTCTCCCTTCTTCTGCATGCCTAGCCTGTGTTAATACCGCTGAAAGAATTTCAGCAGCATATTTACTCAAATCAATCTTGACAGATTTCAAAAGAACTGCAATTGATTCCAACACAAGCTCTGGATTCCGTTTCAGCATCTTGATAGATGATGGAAGGATTATATTTTTAAAATCTTCATGCGATAAAGAAGTGAACAACGGAGCAAAAGCTTCACTTAGGCCATTTGTGGGCTTCTCTCTAGCATTTAGAACTGCCTTACTGTACGTATCAAGGAATATTTGCTGTGCAAAAGAAACAAAACATCAAATTTGCATTACTATCAAATCAAATGAAATTACTAACATGGAGCTCAACATTTTCAGGATTCAAAACAACAATTATGTTGTCAGGATATAAAGAAACGTTAAGAAAAAGCAATTTTTACCTTCCACTGATCAAATAATACAGTATTTTTAATCGAAAATTCAAGCACCAGTTGTATGAACTCCGGACTATCTTTATACGGAATCCTTGCGTCTTTCAGCTCTTCCATGTAAGTCCTGTATATATCAGGTGACTAAAAGACAAGCACGCCATTCAAAATATATCAATATCAACAAAAGTAAAACACATAGGACATCAAAACTCTAATCATATCAAAAACCATAAATCTCAAGGTATGAGACCTTTGTGAACAACTGAAAAAAGAGTTGCTTGCAGCCCATTCTGATATGTAATGAACCTTGCATAGCAGTCTGGAGCACTGATGCCTGGGCTTGTACAACTCTGCATAATGCATTCTTTGATAGCAACGCAAACCGACCATCTATCAACAGGAGACAAGACCACTTCAGAACCCTGTAACAATTTATCGGTGACTGGAACCTTGACTGCTTTTCCATGACCTGTACAAGAGTTGCTGCAAAACTTTTCATAAATAGAGCTTCTCTGAGAGCTTTTACAATCACGTCATCCACAGGTTTCCTGGACCGACGGTCATCATAAATCGACAGCGTTTGGAAAAGTATATCAACCAAAAGCGAAGCAAAGTCCATGGTAATCTGTGTAGAATCTGAAAATTTGCGTCAGTGAGGTTAAAACAAATGATTGCAGGCTGAACACCTTTTTTTCAACGAAAAGAAGATATAATAGTGTGTGTCATGCACCGCATGTGCTGGTAGTGCTCATTCTGTCAGACATCAGCAAAAAGGTGCCAAGATGACATAGCCAAGGAACAAAGTAATTGTGTGCCCACATAGACAACCATAATAACATATAGACAAAATACATATCCTTCACCTTCAAAAACTACAGATATATTTATAAACTGTCAACTCATTCAACCATAAAGACCACCCCCGTATTTCTTCCAAACATAAATGAGCCAAAAGAAATCATGCCATATATCCATCAATCCACCCAATGTTCAATGGTTAAAGCTGTTTCAAAAAAGAGTTAATCGTCCTTTTTTATAGGATATAAGCACAAACTAACACGCCATAATAGAATCGACTAAATAGTTAAAACAGAAAATTAAGATCCCATCAAATGTAACTTTAAACAAATCCCCAAAAATTAAGTTCTTGGATGACTCAAATAGAGTGCATATGTTCATCACATTTTTTTCAAGACCAACTAGAGAAGAATAGAAAAACCCAGCTTCAATCATCCATTAATTTCTTCTCATAAATGTTACCCTTTCTAATACAAAAACCAGCTTCAATCATATCCATTAATTTCTTCTCATAAATATAACCCATTCTAATACACTCCCACTGGTAACAAGATAAGTTTTTCCCATCTTTACTTTAATATTTAGCCTACTAAAGCCGCATGGCTTTAATAATTGCCGAGGACTGATGTTTAAGCTTATGCCTTAACCAGGCACATACTACAAGACAAGACTCAAGTCAAGGCAAATTTGCATATTACAAGAACGACTCAAGTCAAGACGAACAAGTTGTGCTCACATTGTGTTATTTGTATCTTGCCACTAGGCTTTTCATCACTCACCTTAGCCTTTTGGGTTGGTTCTCTAGGTGGCACAGAATCTTTAAAAAGGGTACAATTCCCGTTTAACGTGTGTCCTGAAGGGGAATCAGATCTCTTTGGAACTTCTACAGAAGTTGTGGTACACGTAAAAATGAAGGGGATGTTATCTTCCCTTTTAGTTTTAAATTTTAAGGTTTAAATTCATTTTTAGTGCTCAGTTTTGACTGTAATTAAAGAAAACAATTTGACTTGCTTCGGGTGCTTTTAGTTTTCAGAAAAGAACTTTTTCTTTACAAAACTATTCCTAGTTTTCAAAACTTTGAAGGTAAACATGCTTGAAAAGAGAAGGCACGAAGTTACTCAAATGTTCCTTTTTATCTATCAATGCTCAATAACTTTAAGAACCTCACAATAAAAAGAATTTAGAAACTTAACCCACATTATTTGTATAGTTTAGTTTCAAAATAAAAATTGAACAAATGATTTTATACAGATATTCCACGAGACATGGAAGTCCTACAAAATTCTCAACCACAAATTTCCATTCATTCTAATTATATCAGAAATGAGTAATGCTATTTATACCAATGATGGTGATTACCATCATTAGGTGACATTAAATGATAAGTCTATTTATTAAAACATATTTTACATTTAATTGGACATATCATTTGATGACAACTAATTGTCACATGAAATGATGATCATCACTACCATTGGTGATGAGTAGCATTATTCATTTGAAATAGACTAGACATATAAAACTAAGATGGGCTTGGATTAAGAATGATGATTAATTGTCGGCTATACTTAGAAATGACACTCAAAGCTTGTTTGGCAAATTGGCACAATTTATGAAGAAGTTAAGTGGTTCAAATGCACTTCTTAATAATAATTTTCTAGGAACCGCGACAGGTATTCATTTATCCAATAATTGTTTTTGTCTTTATGTAATTTAAAAAATTTACAATCTTCGCCAAGCAAGATATTACTGAGGGTGACCAGAAAAGACACAGGATTTTGAGCTTTCAATAAAGAGTAATAAGCTTTTTGCATAATCTAAAATAACCAAATACATTTTGGAGATTTTATTTGTGAACTCTATTAAACTATTTATTATTTCATGAATTCCACAAGGATAAGCAAGTTAACCCCAAAGCATATCCATGAGGTTAAATAAGTTAACCATCAATATTGCTTGCAAGCTCATCCATCAAAAGCTACTAAATTCTACCATGTATCCACGCAATTTCGTTGTGCCATCTTCATTCATTGAATGTGTACAGAGAAAATACAGTTTGAGACCAAAATAAATGTTTAACCAAGTCAACCTCACCTTTCACCAAACACCACCTTTGATTATTTTATTATGTTCCCATATTTATGATGTAATTTAGGAACCCAAGACCTCCATTAAGACCTAGGTATATACAGAAGGCTTTCAATCTAAACAAAATATAATATTCTATCTAGAGTCAGAAATCTATTCCTAAGATCTATTGCTGCTCATTTCATCTACTTTGGGCACTATGACACTGCCTACGATATAGTGGATGCCATTATAAACATCCATGACTATGAAACGAATATCTCTAAATGATTCCAATTCTAAGGAAGCCAACAACTTGAGTCAGATATCATTAGACTAGTCACCAAAATCAGCAGATTGTTGATCATGATCCAGATTATTAAACTAATTAAACCACTAGTATTCCCAGGTTAGCTTCCAACCCCCTAATATTGATTACTGGTTATGTTTATGTCAGTTCGCAAAATTAAGACTGTTCATCTGTTCCCATATGAGTGAGAAGAACTGCATCCCATTACAAGTCCACAGTCAAAATGACCCAAATTCTTTTTATCCAGAAATAAGAACTCAGAGTCCTACGCCTGCCCTCGCTTGAAAGAAAATAATGCTCAACAATCTAAAATCCAGAAGCAAGCTCGTTAAAAAGGTCTTAGTACTGCCTTAAGAGAGGGGAAGGGGAAAAAGCTTCACTTATAGCATTTAAGTACGGGCATATTCAAGTTTCAGCACTTGTATAATGCTTAGAAATTAAAACTTTTCCGCATAGTTTAATGAAATTATCGTTTTGAACTCAGTTAACAGAAATTCAACGTTACAAACATTTCTCGATTACACATGCCTATGCAATGTAATAAGTAAATAATGAAAATGTTGTCAGAGTACATCAGGAATTGTACCTAAATTGCTCAGAATTGAAGGGATTTGGTGGCGGAAGATCTGGATGCGCAGCTTCGTGGACGGCGTTGTAATCAACGGAGCAATGGACATCAGCGCCTCCATTGGACTATTGTTATTGGAACTCATAACCATAAATTACACAAATAACGTGAGATTATAGATACCAAACTACCAACGTTGATTTTGAATTGTGATTAGGGTTTAATGCAGAGAAGAAAGAGATTGGATTGGAGGACAGTGCGCTCGTTTTAGGGTTTTAGATGGTGTCCACTGGAGGGGCAGAGTGCCTCTGGTGATACATACGAAAGTTCTCAAATACTCGTTAATTTCTCTTGGGACATTTCCAGAAACAACAAAAAGTAACTATGTATTGTGGAAAAAGGTAAAAAAGAATTAAAGGTCCGCATATAACAATATTCAATCATTATAATGAAACATATACCCTGGTTTTCCTTGTTTCCATTTAAGGTAAGCAGCTTATCTACGTCAAGTGATCAGACTTGACATAGGAATTTTGAAAAGTGTGATACTTCCAACATAAGCTTTGAACCAAATCTTATGTGCTTGTTAAAATTTGCTCTACACCTTACAAGCAAACCTAAGGACTTGAAGATGAAAGAAAGCATTCGAGTTGTGGTTTGGAGGATTCCCAACCTAAGCTTCTGAGGCCAGAAACGTTGTTCAATCTACTATACACGTAAGTACCATTACATGTCGATCGTAAGTCAACTAGATCCACTGCCTGTGCTAGATTAGCGATTGCCCCAGGTGACATCTCCCAATCCCCTCTTTTTCATTCGACCTCCGCGTTAATCTACATCAACCTTCCCGCCATACGTGTTGTAGATCATCAGTTTGACATTATGTTAAACTAGCGTATATGGGAAACTAAAATAGCTGATTAGATAATATTAAGCCTTTTTAAGTGTATAAAGTAGTCGACGGATGTAGCAATGGCAATTATGCTAACTTGGCCAGCTAGTTAACATGTGTATAAATATGTTTTTTGTTGAATGTATTCAATTTAGACTTGTACAAGCCTTTTGATATAGAGTTTGGAGTAGATGGTTTGATGATGCCTTAATTTTGAAATTCTAATGTAAGATTATGCACTGCAGCAATAATGAATGTATATAAACTCTAGATTATAGCATACAACGAATGTAGATAGTTCAATATCAGGGTTCTGTGAAACTTCCTAGACTGTATAGAATAAAGTATAGACAACAGTGTGATATTGCATTAACAATGAATGCATCGTCATTATCCAGACTCTAGACCATATGTACATCATACACGAATGGTGAATGCTATTTCAATACTGTGAAATTATCTCGACTCCATCTGATAAAGTCTAGAGTTAATTTTAATTTACAGCCTCAGTAACCCATTAATCTTTGTGTTTTTCTCTAATATCGATTTAATGGAGACCCACTACAAGTTTATTGTAATATACAGCAGGCAGTTTCTGAAGAGTGGTAATGAATGGAGTTGGGAATGACTGCACACCATTTTTCTATTCTTGTGATAGTCAATATCACATATGGCTCACAACAATTCAGATGAGATTCAGCTAAGATTCTTGATCCTTGTCTAAAATATGCCCCCAGCAGCATAAAGCTAATAGCTAGGTTATTTTCCCATTGCACCATGCCTCCTCGTTTACAATGTACTAGACTTCTTCTATTCTGCAATTAACCCAAGTAACAGTTAAACAATTGCAAAAGCTCAAGCAATATTGACAAGAATTCATATCACACTTACTGATATTTACACAAGCAATTGAACATGTTAGTGTATACCGACCTCATTTTAGTATGTTCATCTCAAATTAAGTTATCTACAAAGCAACGATTTGAAAGGCCAGTACTAACATATTTTATCTTCACAAGTTTCAGAGCATTGCATGAATAGAGACAGGCATAAGCACATGTTCTTAGTAATTTAACTGCAAATCAAATTTCTCCATTCAAAGCATGAAATGCAACGTGAGTATAGTATCAAATTGTAAAGAAGCATCACTGATTTTGAGGTAACTCGTATGAGCATACATTACTGATTTTGCACTCTGGATTGCATAGCACATTGTTAATTCTACACTACGTTATGAAGCACTACTTAGCAATCAGCAAAAGAAAAGCATGAAGAAGAACAAAGAAAGCAACCTTAGCAATAAGGTTGGGAGATTGTTCCCAACAATCTACGACTAAGTTGATATGCAGTAACCAAGACTACGGCTACTTCACTTACCACTTAGTCCACAGACTGATGTAGTCCAAAAAGGCATCTCCAAGTTTTGGGAAGTGCCATTTGGGATTTTCAGCCTTCAAGCACAATCTATCTATGTAAGAACATCTATGTTGGAGATGCTGAAGCACACTGTTAATACCATTGTTAGTTAACAACTTAAAATTATAGCCACAATGGGTATATATTACTAGAAGTGCTAAAAGAATCTTTTTGATAAGAAGTTAGCATTGTTGTTGGAGTTAGCAACCATTTTTAACGATTGAAATGTCATTTTTTATTTACTTTCTAATTAATTTATATTATTAATTGTTGACTTTAGACTTGTAAGGAAGCTAAATATTTAAAATTAACCAATACCTTTCTTATGAAATTTAATTTAGGCCACTTCAATATGTTTAATTTAACACCTCCAGTGTGTTAGAGATCAATAATTACCATGCTTACATGTCATTAAGTGAGTTAAATCTAACAAATCCAATTTGGATGCTCTGATTGAGAAAAATATAAACTAAGGGCACATAAATTAAAGAATGTAATCTCCACATGATATAAGGACACAAAATGGCAAATGCAAGAAATGGCAAATCCATTTCTTAAAGCTTCCCTATCCTTAAAGAATGGCAGACATAAGAAACAACAAATCCATTTCTTGTAGGGACTAACAAAAAAAAATTTTGGAAATACTTCTCAAATCGGACTTGCAATAAATGCCACCCAAACTTAGTCTTGAAGCCTATAGCCTTATTTAGTGGTGCACTAAAAGCTACCTCCTTAATTCTAGCACCTCATATATTTCAATGAGAAAAGAACAATCAGAGGAGAAAAAATAGAAGGAAAACATTAATTCAGCTCCACATTAACAATGGAAAATTATGATCAACTACATAGAAAAAGTATAACCAACACAAGATTTCAAAAATGGGAAATAATCATTTTTCTTCATTTATCTCTATATTTCGGCTTCAGAAAAATTATACATCTTCTTTCTTTTGTACCATCAACTATTTCTTAACTTATTTCTTGAGAAACTTTTAAATTCGTGATAATGGCAAAGATAGAAAAGATGATAACAATAAATTCAATAGATTAATTTCTAACTTGGAATCCAATGTTTTTAGATATGCATTAGAAACTTAGAATGATTGTTTTCTTGAAGTTGTTCAAGAAAAAGTATAAGGTGCTAGAGCTAAAAACACATAATTTATTCTTAGAAGATTTTATATATTAAACTTATAATACCTTGGTGAAAAATGCTTCAAACTTGGAGAAGATCAGAGGATAATCAAATACATTAAATCACCCGAACAACTTGGTAACTTCCTCCCTACTATTTGTTGCTGGACAGGCAACTAAAATGGAAAGAATAACAGTGAAGATAAGAGTCCAGTTCACCCACCTACTATGAGCGGTGTTACACCACCCACTTCTAACGTGGCATACACATGGCCAAGATACATGGCGGTCATGTGTGCGCCACATTTGGCTATGTGTGCGTCACGTTAGAAGTGGACGGATTACAGTGGGTGGGTGAACAAAATCAGTGAAAATAACATCAAATTATTAGCTTTTCTTTCGTTTGGCCCAAATGCGTTCCCCATTTACTATTACTTACTTATTTTCAAATATCTTAAAAGAAAGGACAACAAAAATGCCTTTGTATTAGGGTTGAAATAGTAGAATTAAATTTTTTGAATCTTCTCGAGCTCCAGGATAAAGAAGAGGGCAAAAAATAGTCACTAAAATTCAAACCTGCCAGCAAACTCTTACTCACAAGCTTGTCCCTTTCTTTATATCTTCATTTTCACTTCAAGTCCAAACCCACTCCCTAGGGTATTAATCAAGATCTACAAATTGCTCTTATATCTCTTTAAATTACTTGATTTCAATTTGATCAAAACAAAATTCATAACCTAAGAACACAATAAATAAATAAATAAATATATAAAATAAAAAGGTACTTTAATTGGATTACCTTTTCCATTTTGACAAAGAAAGCAGAGTCTTTTTCTCACCGCAATATGAGGAGCAAAGTCAGATGTAAAATTCACATTCAAATCGAGAAAAGAACCAATCTAAATATAAGATACAAGAACAAACATACAATCAACCCCAAGATCACATATATAAACCTTAAAGACAATAATAATATATTCAGGAAAAGGAATAGATATGAACACTTGATTTCTGTATACGAAATGGAGAAAAAGAAAGACTCTGTTTTTACTAAGAAATTCGTAAAAGTAATTCTTCCATTGAAATAGGATTTTGCAGTTGTGAAATCTCAGCTGGCCACCTTCTTGATTGGTTGTATCTCTATATGAGATTATCAATATTTATATACAGTGAGGAGGGAAAGCGTGCATATACATAAATAGTGAAGTAAAGGGAGATTAGTAGAGGCAAACCAAAAAGCGAAAACCAATAATGATCATAAAAATATTCACACAAAAATTGAAAAGAAAATTTACCAATTGAGCTATGTTTCAAGATATTCAGTTAAGTTTCTTTACTTGACGCATTCATATCAGTGTGTCAAAAATACCGTCTAAGTGAAAAAGATTCACATGGCACTAATTAGTAACAAAAATGAATAAATAGCATTCACTCACTCATAAAAGAATAGCAATACAAAATATAAAACTAAGATGTAAATATCTATCTAAAGAAATATGAAAAATCCGTTGTTTACTTAAAAAAAAAAACCAAATTGAAAAGAAATTTGAAAGAAAATACCAAATCAATAATAATCCAGATCTTTTGATCTCGAGCTTAATTGATAGTTACAGGTGTCATGTCAACAAGTGTGGTTTGGAAAGCTAAAGTTTTATAGAAATTGTCACAACTAATTATCGCCTCTACAAAATCGCTCCCTTCCTTTTTCATTTCCAGCAAAGGGTTTGGGGACGTATAGAGTAAAAATACCTCTAAGTATGTCAAGCCATCATGGAAAGAGTTTCCCTCATTTTCATTCTTATTATATGCAGAGATTTCTACATCAGATAATAATATTAGAGATCCAAATCTGAATTACAAGCCATTATAGTCTTCTTTTCCTGAAATATACTGGGGATAGTCTTTCTTCTCGGCAATAACGGCCGAAATTGTGTGATAATTAAAGCAATAATAATGATCAAAGGATCAGGATCATGGCTGTTAAATTTTTTTACAAATTCATTCATGGATTCCTAAGTTATAGGTTTGATTGAAGAAAGTTGTTTATTATATATATGTATATATTAATGATTTATAATTATCAAACAAGTAACAATAATCAATATTTAAGAAAACAACATATATAGTACTGTAGAATGTATAATTCATTTCATGCATTGATTAGAGAAAGATCCACGAAGCAAAAAAACAAGAAAATTTGCCATTTAGTCAGGTTACTGCAATATCTTTCTGAGTTTTTGTCTCAGCAGAACTGAAGCCAACTGTGATTAATTAAAAGAAGATTAATACTTTGCATTTAAAGATATATTAACTTTCTTTCGGGACTCTAACCAAAACCCACATGCATTCTTTCAATTTAAAAATCGAAATGACAAGAAATGTCACGCAAAATTTTCGCCGTCAATAAATCTGGAGAGACTAGCTCAAGAAAGAACCAGAAACCAGAATATATAAACTACAATTATTGTCTCGAGAATAGCAAACAAAACCCAAATATCTTCACTGATCACTGGATGATAAATTCTAAAAATGAGAAAACGTATTCAAAATCACGAGATCGCAAGTACACAAAACCAAGAACGACGATAAAAATCAAAGTTATATCAACCCACAAAGGGTACTCCGGTGAATTTAAAATTTGAAAAAACAAACCAACATTTTGGCAAAGTAGAGGGAGGTCGAAAAATTACTTGTACCGAAGATCACCTAGGTTTGTCTGCGGTTCTTTTGGTGCCCAAATTAGGCTCCTTGACTTCAAATCAACACTCTAATGGTCGTCCTATGAGTCAGTCTTGAGCTTTTTTCAAGAACTGTCGGTTGAACTCAACTGCAAACTAGGTAAGCTGGCAATAATGAAGTCTTCTTTTCTGTTTGATTCTTACCTTACGATTGATGGAAAATGGAGTCTTCTTTTTCGTTTCACACCAAGATTGTGTTTTTTGAGAACTGCCTGATTTGTTTGCAGCAATGAGTGGTTTCTTGCTTTGAGTTCCCAGAATGAGATGATAGGACATCTGGAAAATAGATTCACTAATTACTAGTCAAAACAAGAAGGGGTATTCTTGGCATTAATGCCTAAAATTAGGGGGGATTTTGTCCGTTCACCAATAATTTCTTGCTACAGTTGGACTTTGTGGGGGAAAAAAAGACATTTTTGGCTTTTGCTACATGAAATTTGACATTTGTGCAATTTTTTCATTTATCTTACATGTAAATTACCATTGAGCGCCTCTGTTGATTCTCACGAAATTAATTCTCAAAACTCATTTTCAACATATTTAATCGTTAATTTATCATATACGTAAATTCATAATTTTTTTTGGGTTACTTTCTAACTATATGTTCCTCCCCCCAAAATCATTTTTCACAAAATTAATTATCTAAAAATCAAAATCATGCTAGTTTGAAATGGGAAGAGCCAGTATGTATGCATATAGGTATACACAAATAAAATATAGAGAGACGGATGAAAATATTTCTATCGGAAATAAACAATTTGATTTTTTTTATTGGTTGTAAAAAAAAATTAGAATTATGTGATTGAAAAATAAAAAACCATTTTAGCGGTAAATCTGATCGCGAAAAATTGTAAAGAAGATTTAGAAACAATTAAAGAAGATTATAAAAAACAAACCATATTTCATTGAAAAAAATCACGAATGGTAAAAATTGATAATTCTGCATTTTGAAATAACTTAATGACTATATGTATTTATGGTTATCTCTCATTGATTGATGTAAAAATGTCAACTGGGTAAATAACACTACTCAAAAATGGGAGTTAGGAGACTTAAGGAACACATAACATTATGAATTTTGCTATGTATGTGTTTGTGGGAGAAAACTAATAAAATAATTAATTAATTGAGTGAAGTACACTATGAATGTACCATCTTTCGTTATGAAATTTGACCATAAGATTTGAAACCAGATAGAGACAATTTTGTTTTTAATTGCAAACCTTTTGGATAATTTTGAGGTAAATGTAAAAAGACATTTTAACTTTAGAGAGAATGAAGAAAATAAATTTATAGAAGCGATTAATGTACGGCCAAACAATCCTGGTGATTGCTGCAAGAACCTAAGATATTGATCGCTAGAGTGCTAAAAGGTGGATATTTTCACCATAGAAATATCCTTGAAGCGTATTTGTGAGAATGGTGATTTTTTTGTTGGGCATAGCATTATTTGGGAAAGAGGGGTGACACAAATAATTTTGATCCGGAGACACCCCATATAGAGATACCTGGTATAAATGACGTCTTCTTCTTTATTTGTTTTGTGGACTCATATGTAGGTTGTGTTCGTGTGAATACAGCTAGTGGAAGAGAAAGCGTCACAGATCGGAAGAGCACACGTATTGGCCCTAAGAATTTAGGTTGTGCCACAATATGAAATGTGCCCCTTTAATTTTTTTTATACAATTAAAGGAACTTTGGATGGTGTTAGAAACAAACACATAATCTCATCTTAATTTGGCGTTATGAAAAGCATGGAACCATGGGCTGATCTAGCCCGAAGCTAATGTCGGCCTGAAATTTTTTTTAGTATAGTCTCTGTAAATTAAATTCCTGGATCCGCTACTGCAAGAAACATACACAAGTAAATTTAATAAATAGTCACTGAACTTTTTAATTATAACTACTAACTCACTATATTTTAAAACATAACTCAATACTTACTCAACTTTCAACATGGTTCAACATCAATCACTTCATTAACTCTGTTTGCACATATGGCCAACGATGTTACACACGTGGCTAACGTTGTAAAGTATGGACTAACTCTACAAACTAAATTTAAGAGTGAGTTAATAAAAACTCATTGAATTTTGAAAGCATAACCACCACCTACTCACTGAACTTTGAAAGCATAACCACCACCTACTCATTGAACTTTAAAAACATAATCATCTATTCACTGAACTTTAAAATATAATCCAATACCCATTGAACTTTCAATATGTAACCTCTTACTCGTTCAATTTTCTATTACGGTTTTTAATCTTTTGAGTTGTGGTTTACTATATGGGCACCAGATTTTGATTATGAACAATATAGTTTTGTTTCTTATACTTTTATATCCTAAAAATAAAAAAAGTAGATAACAAAAAGGTTGGCATAAAATAGGAACGACGATTGGGGTAAATCGAGTCGTGGGTCCGTTGTCCTCAAATCAAACCATCTCACCCTTTTAAATTGAAAATAATTTATAAATAAATAAAAAAAGAAAAACAAAAATATGTTAAAATTTTTAAATGAGTTAGTAAACATATTACAATCCCGACCCGATTCATATGCACACCGAACCCGACCCGACCTTACCTTAAAATTTGACGGGTCAGGGCTGGACCCCCTGATCTGTCCCACACTTAACCATTAACATCTTTAGCATAAAGCAATCAATAAATTTATTACATAACAGTAACAAAAAACTAAAAATTAATAGTCTTCTCTAGCCAAGTCTTTCGTTCGTTTGTGTTACATTTAATGTTAAGTAAGTAATGCGTAAATTTAATAAATAGCCACTGAACTTTCAAATTATAACTAATAACTCACTATACTTTGAAACGCAACTCAATACTCATTGATCTTTCAACATGGCTCACCATCCATCACTTCATTTGCACACATGGCTAACGATGTTACAAATATGGCTAACAGTGTAAAGTATAGACTAATTTTACTCACGATCCGACCTTAAATTTTGACGGGTCTGGGGCGGACCCCCTGATATGTCCCATACTCAACCATTAACATCTTTAGTATAAAACAATCCATAAATTTATTACATAACAATAACAAAAAACCAAAAATTAATAAACTTCTCTAGCTAAGTCTTTCATTCGTTCGTGTTACATTCAATGCTGAGTAAGCAATGAGTAAATTTAATAAATAGCCACTGAACTTTCAAAATGTAATTACTAACTCACTATAATTTGAAACGTAACTCAATACTCATTGAACTTTCAACATAGCTCACCATCCATCACTTCATTAACTTCATTTGCACACATGGCTAACGATGTTACAGATATGGCTAACAGTGTAAAGTATAGACTAATTTTACTCACTAAATTTAGAAGTGAGTTAATAAATAATTACTGAACTTTAAAAGTGTAACTAGCTACTCACTGAACTTTGAAATGTAATTGAACATCCATTGAACTTTTAATGTGTAACCACTTACTCACTCAAATTTCTATTACAGTATTTACTCTTTTGAGTTGCTGTTCATATGAATTATGAAACTCGTTGGGGTTCTTGGTTATGGCAATTGTAGCTATTTGAAGTCTTTTTTGATTGATAATGCAATATATGTCACTATTACTATACTGACACCATATTTTGATTATCAACGATATAATTTCATGACTTACAGTTTTATATCCTAAAAAATAAAAGTAGATACCAAATAGTTGGCATAAAGTAGGGGATGACAATTGAGGTATATCGGGTTATGGGTTGGGTTGTCCTCGACTTCAACCGTCTCACTTTTAAATTAAAATTAAATAAAAATAGGAAAAAAAGAAAAATATGTTAAAAAATGGGTCAATAAATATGTTACAATCCTAATCCGATTCACACCGTGTCCGGGACCAGAGCTGTCTTCAAATTTTAGCTGGTCAAGCCAGGGCGGGTGGACCCCTGATTTGTCCCAAACTCAAACCATTAACATTTTTAGCATAAGCACCACATAAATTTCTTATATAATAGTAACCAAAAATTAATAAATTTCTCCAACCAAGTTCTTCGTTCATATTACATTTAACGATCAATAAATAGTTATACTTTGAAAGTTTGATGAATGTTGGATTATGTTTTAAAGTTCAGTGAATAAATGACTACGGATTGAAAGTTCGGTATGTGTTGGATTGCATTTTAAAGTTCAATAAGTAGGTGGTTACGCCATTCAAATTTCAGTGAGTGTTTGCTAACTTGTTCTTAGATTTAGTGAGTAAAGTTAGTTTATATTTTACATTGTTAGTCACATGCATAACACTGTTAGCCATGTGTGCAAACGGAGTTAATAAAACGATAGATGGTGAACCTTATTGAAAGTTCAGTAAATATTGAATTACGTTTCAAAATATAATGAGTTAGTAGTTATAATTTAAAAGTTTAGTGACTATTTATTAAATTTACCTAGCAAGTAATTACACTTTGAAAGTTTGGTGAGTATTAGATTACATTTTAAAGTTCAATAAATAAATGGTTACAGATTGAAAGTTAGTTGGGCGTTGGATTACATTTCAAAGTTCAATGAGTAAGTAGTTACGCTTTCATAGTTCAGTAAGTAGGTGATTAAGCTTTCAAAGTTCAATTAGCAGGTCGTTACGCTTTTAAAGTTCAGTGAGTGCTTTTAACTCACTCTTAAATTTAGTGAATAAAGTTAATTTGTAGTTTACTCCGTTAACCACGTGTGTAACACCATTGGCTATGTGTGTAAACGGAGTTAATGAAGTGATAGACGTTGAATCGTGTTGAAAGTTCTGTGAGTATTTAGTTACGTTTTAAATTATAGTGAGTTAGTAGCTACAATTTGAAAGTTCAGTGACAATTTATTAAATTTACCCAACATAGACATACGAACTAAAGAAATCGGCCAGTATGCATATGATTTTTCAGGTTTTCGACGAGGATTGAATTATGGGATATTGTTAAATCCTACAAGGAGTCGATGAGTTCTAAGGATTATTTTCGCCATTACAATAGAACGTGAGCAGTATGTTATTGAATATCGGGCAAGTCATGACATGGACTTACCTTCTTTGAATAGAGAGGAACTGACCCTTATATGGCATCCTTTGACGTCTCTCTATTACTGTTGCACAGATTATGGTTTCTTTTCAAGGTATACTACACAAATTCAGTGTAACAACGTGCGGGAACAAAGGAAGCTAATATATGGTTGAAATCAACAACAAAGAATTTTAAGCTGAATATATTGATACTTCAATCAACGAGGGATCCTCATGTTATGCTATATATGTGCAATTATTCAGAACACTTTTCTCTTTTCTCACTTGTAAAAAATAATGAGTTTCATCACTTTTCTCTCAAATCAAATATTACTACGTAAGTGCAAAAGTTCTACAAATGGTACAAACACCAATTCCATATAGAAAATTAAGAGATCATGTGCTTCAATTTTTTCCTTATTTTTTTTTATTTTTTTGCTTCTTCCCAAGATATTCTTCCACTAAACCATTAAAAAGAAGGGTTATTTTCACTCTAGGTCCCCTACATTTCAATTTTATATCAATTTTGTTTTTATTATTTTTTTGAGACTATTAAGTCCCAAACTTTTCATTTATTATCGTATTACGTCCTCAACGTTACATTACGTCCCCAACCTTTCAATTTTCACTATTAACCCCAATCAAAATGACTATTGTAGCCTTGATTCTCTATTTCTATTATATGTCCTCAACCTTTTAACTTCTATATAATTGTCCTATTATTTTTTGAGCGCGTAGAAGTCTAATATTTTATTTTTTGTCATATTATATCTCTATTAATACTTTTTATACTAACATTTTAATTCTTAATATTAATATCTATTAAAATTTTCACTAAGTTGTGTTAGAGCAGGTTAGAGTGTGCGAATTTTTTATTTTATATTGTTCTTTAAGTTTTATTTAAATAATTAATAATATAACAAATATTTTAATAGATATTAACAGTAAGAATTAAAATGTTAGTACGAAACATATTAGTGGAGATATAACACGATAAAAAATAAAATATTGGGCTTTTAAGCGCTTGAAAAAAATGAGGACAAAATTATATAAAAGTTGAAAGGTTGATGACCTATAGTGGAAATAAAGTATCAATGGCATTATAGTCATTTTGATAGGGTTAATAGTGAAAATTGAAAGGCTGGAACGAAATGTAACATTGGGGACGTAATACGATAATAAATGAAATATTGAGGACTTAGTAGGCCTAAAAAAAGAATGTGGACAAAATTGATACAAAGTTGAAAAGTTAGAGACCTACAATGAAAATAACCCTAAAAATATATAAATAATAAAACTCTCTCAATATATCCTTCTGTAGACCATTAAAAATAAATTGATGCGGTGGCTTTTCTCACATGGGGTTATATCATTTTACATATAATTGCTTTCTTTTTATTTCTTTATTTTCTTTTCTCTATATGTTTATTGGTTGAGGTGTCAGCATGAATAAATTGGGTTCCTATTGAGAGCACTATCGTCATTCCATTTTTCGAAACTTCCAATTGCTAGAGAAATTTCCAGAGTTTTAGACTTCCTCTCCATATTTTCACAGTTTGTTCAAGGCTTCTACGCCATAAATGGATGAAAAAAATTCAAATAAGTGCTTTTTTTAAACATCAAATAAGTTTCGGTGTAGGTTTTAAACCTCCACCAAAACTCAATACGGTTTTGATGTCCTTACCCTTTTATATTCCAATCAAAAAGGACGTTTACAGATTAGGAGGGATGTGGACATAAAAACATTACCTTTCTAATGACAATACAAAAATTCTAAACCAATTAAACAATATGCAAGCAAGAATGAGGTTCACCTTTACAAAATGAACATGTCCACTAATTAACACTTAACACTATAATAACTATTTTTATTTTACCTTCCTAATGTATGGTATATACAAATATCTAAATTATTATTGAAAGGTGGATATTCTTAGTATAATTTTCACATTATATCGGGGAAATTATGCAAATCAAACAACCTGTAATTTTATTATTATTATTATTTTTAAAAAGGAACAACCTGTAGCTCTAAGGCTAAGCGTAATCCGAAAAAGTGTTACAGTAATTAAGTTTCTCATATGCCAAGTAATAGTTTCTGAGTTCGAATGACACATGACCTTCCCCAGTTTTCCCCTCCCCTCGTCTGTATCCCCAGTGTATCAAAATTTCAAGGCTAAGCAACCTCAACAACTACACTGTACACAAGCAAAACCATTAACCGATGCTATTTCTATTTTGTTTATTTTAATTTTCTTTCTTGGGTCTGGGCCGGTGACTCACGTAAACACAAACATCAAAAGGTCTCCTTCACCACAATTTGTTTGTTGGGTGATTTAGTGGGGACAAGTGTATCTTTTAGCCCATGAAAATATCAAAACAAGTAAATATATTTTGTGGGAGACGGTTTCCTCTAAACAAATAGTCACATCTTAATTTAACTCACCTTAAAAGTCTAAATATAATTTTTTTAAATTTTTTCGACAAATCTTAAAGGGAAAAAAAGGGAGAGATATGAGCTTGATCTTCATTTGATGAGGTGACCACTTAAAATTTTAAAATTATAAATTAAAAAACCGTTGAATTTGAGGGCAAGTCATGCTACATAAAACGTTGCAACCATAGTATAAACTTCCTTCTAAAGCTACTATTGAATCTTACCTAGTTGAGTATTTGATGCTAAATCAAATAAAAAGGAATTTCGAGGTGATCCCTCTTGTGGACGTTCACGGTGGAGGATACATAGTGCCATTCTATCACAGGCTTGCTTATGAACCTAGTAACGAGCCCGCTTGTTGACAAAACGTCTATCGGGCAATTATTTCATTATATCGTATATAGCTATTATATAACTATAGTTATCAGACCCGACTCGTACATTAACCCAGTCTAAGACCTGAGTTATTGATTCACTGGTTCAACCGGTAACTTAGTGGTTAAACTGGCCTGCTGGCTAATTCTTATCAACCTGTTGAATTATTTTTGATAAATATAACATGAATAATTGACGTGTCAATTCTACTATAATTTCGTAATTAAATATTATTATATAAGTGAAAATAAAACCAATAAAGATTATTTACTAATAAAAACATTGTCATATATGACTGTTAGGTGAAAAATAGAGGTTAAAAAACGTCAGTTGACTATGAAATTCTAAATTTTCTTGATGTGCAATAACCTGAGCGGTTATTGGGATTTTAGATTACCAGTTCTGTGCGAAAACCGGCCGATCAGAAGGGACATTCGCGATTTGATTGCATAATATTAAAAAATAGTTAATTGGACTGGTTAGATTGATGGGTTACCAGTTTTCCAGTCTGACCAGTCGATCCAGACCGGTTTTAATAACTATGTATATAACATTTGGGTATATAAAACGACAAAAAGAGAAAAGAAACACTCTTGATGAACGTTTGGAGAATCTCATGTTTCATTGTATGATTCCCTGGTTATATGTTTGAATTAAAACTTCAAATGCACACTTCGTCGTCACATCGAAGTTTGGCTCAATATTTAAAAGGGATAATTTCACGAATGATCCTCAATTTTTACATTTTTTATTAGTTGAGTCCTCAACCTTTTTTTCAATGTCGTAAGTCCCCAACCTTTCATAAATTCACTCATAAGGTCTTTCATGACATTTTTCAAGGTCTTTTATGACATTTTTCCCCTTACTTTTTAAATAAAAACAAAAAAATTCAATAAAAATAATAAAAATAATTTCTTTCCACTTTAGCTATCTAATTACTCACATTTCAACTCAACGTAAATGACAAACCTCGTTAGTCATTTCCAGTAGTAAAAGATAAGACTTATAATTTTATTGCTTGTTCATCCCATGCAGTAAGAAATAACATGAAAAAAACAATGGTTTCCAAAAAAAGAAAAATAGTGTGGGTATTATGTTAGAGATGCAGGTAGAATGGATAACTAGCTAATTTTTTTTATTATTTTTATTATTGGTACTTTCTTTTACAATTCTTTTGGTTCTTATTTAAAAAGTAAGGGTAAAAATAACACAAATGACACAATAAGTTATTTATGAAAGGTTGGGGACATACAGCCTTGAAAAAAAGGTTGGAGACTAATAGAAAGTGTAAATGTTAAGGACCATTTGTGAAATTAGCTCTTAAAAATAATACTACTTATATCCCATGAAAATAATCTTATTCTTATTTTTACATAGGAGTGAAGCCAATTCAAGATAAGTACGAATGTATGATTATATGATTGTACTGGATTTTTTGGGAGATTTTTTAGGTTAGAAGAGAAAGTTTAGTCCCCATTAAAATCGAAATGAAATGCTTCGCAGAGTTTCACATGGAATGGATTTGGAGAAGGCGATAGAGTCTAGGATAATCCTATCTAAGAGCAAGATTAAGAAAGGGGAAAAAAGTTAATGAAAAAAACCTACTTCCAAATAATGTGGAGAGAGAAGATCTTGTGATTATAGTGTTAGAGGATTTTGTTTATTTTTTAAAATTTTTTTACAAATTATTTTGTCATTACTTTTTTTATGATACAATTGACATTCAATTTTTTTACAAAATATTATTTGTTTAATTTATTATATATTTTTTGAATGAATAAAGTAGTGAGTGGGGAAGGAGAAGAGAGAGGGGCCCTTCTTTTACCTTTCTTCCCCTTTAATATGACTTTTCCCCCCTTTTCCTATACATTAATTGGTTTTGTTGGTTCCCCCATGTTAATAGTGCTCTAACTCTATCTATCCATTTTTTTCTTTGAATGAGACCGATTCTCATCTCATTTTTTTTAACATGTCAAAGCGACCATATTGTAAAGAAAAAAAAAAGTTGGCTATGCTATTATCTTCATAGAGATTAAAAAAATATCAATTAATAGTATTGAAAAAGTAGATTTAAAATTATTTTATGAGAAAGTGACTTCGTTTGTAACCTAATTCTACTTTCAAATAAAAATTAGTTAAATTCGCATATACTGCACAAATCTCTATCATTCAACTGAGAAAATATTTGGTACTCTAGGAGTAACTCGCATATTCCACCAATCAACAACCTATATATGCATTCAAGGATCTCAAAAATGGGACTCAAGAACTCACGTGTGACTTCCTTATTAGCTTAGAGTATTTTATTAGGATACGCTGAAGTACCTGAGCTTTTTCCCTATTCAACCACACTTATTCTCTTTTTTATTTCACATTATTTCTCATTAAAATGAGTTTGTAAATGAGCACCTATATATTTTTAAAAAGAAACTATGATTTATATTTCGAGACAAAATACAAAAATATGTTTAGGAGACAAAGGTAGCTGTAAAATTGTATGGGAAGTTTATCGGTTGGGCCATTGATTTCAGCTAATTTTCTAAGGAAACATTTGTTTCTTTAGTCGGACTATTGATTTCAGTTCCTACTCACAGTTTATCAACAACAATATAAAGATAGGCACATGGAAATATTTTTGTCACATTTCATACATACATACATACATATATATGTGGTTAATTTTACAAATCGTCCACAATCTTTAAGTTAAGAATCAGCTAGGTCCTCAACTTTTTTTCGACTTCCTGGGTCTCCAACATTTCATAAATTCGCATGATAAGTTCTTTTTGTCACTCTTCCGTTAATTTTTTAACAAAATGACCGTTATACCTCTTAACTTTTTAATTTTAAAAACAAAAGATTTAAAAATAATAAAAATGAAAAAAAATAAAAAAAGAAACACCCACCCTCCCCCTCAAAAAAAGGGGATGAATCCTCCATTTTCCCACAGAAAAAGAGTGGGTTCCCCCCAATAAAAACTGTCAGGCCCGCAACAAATGCGCTACCGTTTCCGGTAGTCAAACAGGGGATGAATTCCCCCATTTGCTACCATAAATTGCAGCAATTTCCAGCGGCCAGTCTTGGGAGGGTGTGGTGGGTGTTTCTTTTTTTTTTTAAATTTTTTTTATTATTGTTAATATTTTTAAATCTTTTATTTTAAAAATTAAAAAGTTAAGGGGTATAATGATCATTTTTTGAAAAGTTAACGGAATTGTGATAAAAATGACATATTATGTGAATTTAGAAAATGTGGGAGACCTAGGAGGTTGAAAGAAAAGATTGAGGACCCAGTCAATTTTTAATTAAAAGATTGAGGACAATGTGTGAAATGAACCCATATACGTGTATGATAATCCATTTGGCGCCTGGTTCCATTTGCAACGTGGCATGGTCAAAACGGAGTAAACACGCGAATGAACTTGAGGATTTATCATGTTTCAACATTTTTTTATTATTTAATAGAAAAATCACCATGAATTGATAAAAGTTAGATGATTTTTGTATTCTTGTGATGGAATCCTTGAATCCCTCTCCACTTTTGGATACACATACAACGGGGAACTTATAATGCATTGTATTTGGGCCAAGAAGGAAGTTAATACTTCCACAAAATTAGGAATTAATTAAACCAATAACATCTATAATTGAGAAGACTATTCTGTACAATACATAGTCTAGCTACTTGTTCTCAAAAAAATATATTTTTCTATTTTTAAACAAAAGTAGTTTATGAACACAAGCAAATATATTAATACTTAATGAAATTACAGCATTTCTAACTACACCTTAAATAACTCTAGTTGGATAAAAAATAGACAAAAAGAGTGACAATTGACATGTGTCATATTTGATTAGTATTAATGTAAAAATTATGTGATGTGGTGAAAATTTTGATGTGTCTTATATCAATTTCGTTAGAATTTTTGTATATATTTTTGTCCAAATGGCACAGCTCTTAAATCTTTATTTTCAATGATTTCAAATTAGATTCTAATCTACAATACAATGCATTGTGGATTCCACCCCCGGGGTCTGTCTCTTCTTGTCACAATTTCTTGGTTGGCTTGTCATATGTAAAGAGTACTAATGGAACTAAACCTGAAATGCTTACAAATTTCACGTAGATAGGCTAAGAATCACACGTTGTAGGAAAAGTATCTATGTAATTTCTGAAACATCAAAGAATCAAATAATCTCTTTCCGTCATTGAAGTTTGTACAAAATTTCAAATTGATCCTCATTGTATAAGTAGAAAAGAATTTTAAATGCTAGCAAGTATATATATTATGTTAATTGAACTAACAAAGTATTTGACAAGGATCCAGATTATATAATCTGTGATGTGATATCATTTTATTAGTTTTTTGTGTAAAAAGTCAACAATTGCTTATTCACTTTACTTTTTGATTTTTAAAAAAAAAGTGAAACCAATGAAACGATGTCGTGTGTCAGATTGTAATCCAGATTATAACCTGGATGAGTTGACAAACACATTGTAAAAGTATATTAGAAAACAAACAATATATTCACAAATGATTTCAAAGCAGATATTAAAGTGTCTAGCCTTGGTCTAAATTGATTTGCTTGGGAATAACCTCTTAAAAAACCGCAGATTTTGACGTGCACAACCCGACGAATCTATGAAAAATACTTGGAGGATTAACTGGACACTTGGAACAAACTTCAACAACCATTTATGTGAATAACGATAATTTATGAATTAATTGATTTGGTGACGTGGCATTGTATCATGTGTTTATTTCGAAAGCGTCCACCTCCCAAGTACACATAGGCAAAACCTGCATGCAATAACGCCGTTTTGTATGTTGAACATCTGGCTCCCAATTCCCACGCCTTGACACATAAGCCCATGCACAAAATCTCAGTATACAATTCCTGCTTGGCTACTGTTTTGCATTGTTGGCCAATTCACGACCACAGCATACAAGCGGCAACTTCTTCACAAACCATCGTAGATTTCTATGGAGTCAGATAAACTGACAAACCATCCCTTCACTTTTAAGTTTTTACCCTTTCCTCGTCTACTTAATTGACCATCTATCTCTATTCAGTTGAACCCGTTCTCGTATTCAAAGTGTGGTGTTAGATCACTTTGTTTCTCACAAAAATTATTATTAATATTATAGTATCAAACTTTGTATAATTTTCGTACAAAATTTTTCTATCCTATTTGACTATCACTTGCTTTGTACGTACATAGTGTTAGTTTATAAGATATGCACACATTATTATGTGTAGCGTATGTGACATAATGGCTGTATCATCAACCATCCTTCTATAGTGTGAATGGTGTCTAAAAGACAGTGTGGTAGCACACTGTCTTTTGGACATCATGTTATGTTGTTCAAAGGACATCATAGAGTGTGCCGTATCATCAATATATATTAACTTGAATCTAGAATCATGTTTTGAATAATTTAAGTTGATTACGGAGAAGTGTAAAAATTCGTTTTTTTATGTGAAAATTATATAGTTGATATTGATTTGATAAATTTTTGATTTTTCATAAATCAAGCTTTAATAGTGTCGTGATGCAGGTTTAATTACAACATATGAATCAATTAATTTGCATCTCATGCGCTGCTGTTGAAGGATATCATAAAATTATGTACAATGTGTATGGCAATATTTGTAAATTGCGTTATTTATAAATAGGTTTAAAATTATTATGTGACATTATTTTAAACCTTTTTGTAAAAATAAAAAAATGGCTACTTAATTTTTACTTTTTGACTTTTAAAAAAAAATAAAACTAATGAAATGATGACAGGTGAAAGTTGATAAACAACTTTGTTTATAAACTTAGTTGCCAAACACGCTGGTAATGTGGTGCAGTGTGGGTGCTGTAAATTCATTCCTAGAACTAGCAATGCTTTAGCTCATGCTCTGGCTGCTTCTGCAGTTTAGAACCCAGGGGTGATACATTGAATTGATTCTGTTCCTCGTTTTCTTTTTCCTTATGTTGGGGATTGAAGTAATGAATCAATGCAATTAATTTAAAAAAAAAAAATAGTGTCTTTGCATGATCATCTCATTATTACTTCATCATTTTTTTTAAAAGCTAATTTTTTACATTTTTGACAAAGTAAATTGAATGAAATCATGTTACATAACAATTTATAATCTAAATTGCCAAACACAATGTGACCACTACTCTGTAGCGCCAGTGAATGGTATTTTTATAACATCATTTATCTGATGATATTGTGGAGACTAAAACTCGACCACTACTCTGTAGCGCTAGCGAATGGTATTTTTATAAAATCATTTATCCGATGATATTGTGGACACCGAAACTCGACAACTGGAATTCACCAATAAAGAGAAAATTATTAAATTTTATTTCACAAACGTTAGAGCTAAGGTCGGTGAATAACGTCGTAAGTTAGGAGATTGCCAGTGCTAGATAATTTCACGTAACCATTCACGATACATGTTTCCAACGCCAACCGAATCGATCGTACTGTACTTGGTCTCAACAATGATAAGAAATTTTAGCAGAGCAGAGAGGTAAAAATAGGTGCGGATAAACCCTAGCTAGTAAATAGTTGAATGTTGAGAGGATCAAAGTGCGGCTGATTTGCAGTGCGTGCTTGTTTCATCGCCACCTGTCGATTTTCACACACTTGTCCATCAAGCATGCTACTATAAATTCCACACAGCGGAATTCATTTGAACATTAACACAAATACTTGGACACCCTCCCACGAAATCTCTAAACAATGGAAAGTGCAGAGAGTGTTCGATTGGGTCTACGATTAGGCGCCGGAAAGGAGGATAAGGGTGAGGCGAAAACTACTGTCAAGAAGTCGACGGTGGGGCGGTCGAGAAAAGGGTGCATGAGGGGCAAAGGAGGCCCGGACAATGCCTTCTGCACTTACAGAGGCGTGAGGCAGAGGACATGGGGCAAATGGGTTGCCGAAATCCGGGAGCCGAATCGTGGGGCGAGGGTCTGGCTCGGAACATTCAATACGTCACTGGAGGCGGCGCGGGCTTATGATGATGCGGCAAAAAGGCTGTACGGAACTTGCGCCAAACTCAATTTAGCCGACGATCATAGCCACATGCAGCTGCAGTTTTCTTCACCTCCGGCAAGCAATTTCACCCCCGGTGATTTTTCTTTGCCGGAGTATTACCAGAATGTGTGTCAAAGCGAGAACTCAGTGCTGGATGAAGCTTGCATATTCAGGGACGTTAATGGAGAGTACGTGCCGTGGGATACTCCGGCGCCGACCCTGCTGGACGAGAAACAGAACCTGAATTGGCCGGAATTCCCCTTGGAAAGTGAATTCCACTGTTCTTATGGTGGAATCAACAACACTAGTTGGGAGGAACGCCAAGTTCCATGGACCTTCTAAATTCAGAACTTCTCCGGTCAAACGGTTGAGATTACTTGACAAGTTCGGTGATCAACAATGTTCTGTTATCGGAGTGATTTCGATTGTTTGCGTTTTTGAGTTACAAGTCCAAAATATTGTAGATTTACACTCAAGTACTTTTCGTTTGTGTTTTCCTTCATACCTCCCCCCGGTTTTGGGGGAGAGGGTTGTAATATATACACATATAGCTAGAGAGACTAACTAGTATTTAAGTTGGCTCCTAGCTGCGCATAATAAATAAGTATATATTTGTAAAAAGTTCAACAAAAATATGAATGAGTTTATGTATATATTGTGTTTGTAATTTCACGGTTATCTGTGTAATTTATCATGTCAAATTTAATTATTTTTGTACGTATTATATCTTGATATCTAATTAATTCTTTCAAGATAAATGATAGTTGTTGATGAGAGAACCGACCTAACAGGTCGGTCAGATGTTTATACAGAACTCATCAGAACTGAGCTGAGCGAGTTAGTGGAGAGGAGCGATACTAATCATACACGTGGGTGGTGACTAGACATACGTGAACGCCACCTATCATTAGGACCAGACACGTGGGGGACATCCCCGAAGAGATCGACTTAGTCGTTTCTCCGTATAAATACCCCCACCATGTTAGTAGAAGAGGGATTTTTTTGGGAGTTGTTAGATCAATACCCTAAATATCTTGAATATGTATTTTTGTGAAAGTAAATAGTCTAATCAAAGGTTCATAAATTGTTTATATCAACTTATATGTCAACTTAATTCCAACTTAAATTGTTGTCAACAATAGTCTTTCTCTTCTTCAGTGTTGTGTCTTGTAAATTATTTGCGCTATCAAGCTATCAAATTCCAGTAAAGACGTAGTCTACCGTTGCGTTGGACTTTTTAAGGGCTCGTTAATATTGATGAAAGTCCTATAAAACTCGACCATTACGCGATGTAAGAATTACAGCTCATTGTAGAACACTTTGAGGGGTCTGCGGCGGGCTTTTGATATTTTCGTTGCACTAGAACCAGTGAAAAGTAAGAAAATAACATAATTTATGGGTTTTATATAAATAGGAGATAACGCATGGCCCCCTCATTTGCGTGCTTTCTTTTCTTTCATGCTTAACTTAGGACTGAGACTTCGATGGGGGAAGAATACTAAAGTGTTGGATTTCACAGGGAGTTATTGTAACGATCTAGAAAGCAGGGCTGATTGATTGGTAGGTCAAGCAAGTCGTAGTTTTTTTTTTTTTTTAACCGAATTTTTGCGGTTTTTTGGGTTTTTTTCTGTCCCTAGCTTGACTGAACATATTGGGTTATCAGGTTCGGCCAAGTCGACCTGTAATTATGCCCAGTGGGAAGTAGTTGACTAAATAGCTAGGTGAAATTAATGAACAGTGAAAGGAAAATCATGAGAAAAAAGTATCTCTATTTTCTCGGTATGTTTCATGTATTTATTTATTAGTCAATTAAACTAATCTATTTATATATTAATTAATCTACTTAAGTTTTAGTACTTTTTGTACTATGATTTCCCTCTTTTTTTATTTTGTAAATTTTACAGTAATTGTTTCTTTTCTTTTTAATAAAAATTTTTGTGAAAGAACTCATAGAAGACTTGAATGCTTTTTTTATTTCGTAAATTTTATAGTAATTGTTTCTTTTCTTTTTTAAAAAAATTTTTGTGAAAGAACTCAGAGAATACTTGAATATGTGACAATTGGGTTTAACAACTAAACTTTAACCATTTTACCCATTTATTTTATTTGTTAATCTTTTTCACTAATAAATGAACATACTAAATCTGAAATGTCAATTTAAAAAAAAAAAAACTCTATTCTATCATAATTCGTTAATTCACCATCTCTACCGTATGTATTGGTGAGTTTAATATTATTTAAATTTTTTAATGCATTTTAATTCTTTTTTTTTTTTTTTTGAATTTGTTAGTTTTATTAGGACTTTTTAAATGAGGCCGGTAACAAGTATTTTTTTCATTATTATATATGTACGAAGAATTTTATGGAAGAATATATGCTGTCTTTTAAACGGCCTTAAACTTTACAATTACTAAGTCTATTTATCTTATTGATTTAATTAATGTAGACTTGTGTTTTTATATTTTCTACAGTAGTGTAAATTTTATAGATTTATATTTAATTATTTAATAATATATTTTAATAAGTTTTGCATGGTGGTTTAACAAGTAATAATTAATTAATAAGAATATAGCTGTATGTTGAAAGTGGCTTCACCTTTCGAGAAAAAAAGTGGTTTAAAAAAATAACGGTTAAAAATTGACATTTTACAAGTCCAGAGTTAAAGATATGGGCGCCAACTTGATGCAAGTGTTAAAGGGTCGGGGCCTGCGTGCAACTTGTATATTTACGGAGCTAAAAGTAAAGAGAATGGTAAAAAAAACAAAATAGCATAAAATGAAAGTACTGACCAATTGTTATCTGCAGGACTATATTCATGTGAATGGAGGGGAACACGCCACATACATAGGTTGTTTCCGTAACAGAGACACCCAGTGTGTTAGAATCAAAACTCAAATATTGACTGTTCCTTTCATTAAAAATTCATCCAACCTGGTACAAAATTTGGGCAAAGATAAAACAATGAGGGTAGTTGAAACAATTGAATATAGATGGACAGAAATATTATTACTAATTTCTAAATGAAGTAGCTACAATATTGTCCCCACCCCATTTATTTGCCTTTATGTGATGAAAATAATAAAATTCCGATCGATACGTGTAGTACTTTGTAGGTTTCATGAAATTATATATAGATAAAAATAATTCCACTAATTGTTATTTTAAAGTTAAAAAAATAATAATAGCATGTAATGAGTCTATCATAGCTCAACTCTACTAATTGAAAACACAATAATAGTGTCATTTTCTAGCTACTACAAGAAGAAATTGACATTAAATGATTACCCTATCGCAGTCGGGGCATTATTGTTGTTACAAAATCGCTTTCT
>CAVNYN010209395.1:0-34896 GCA_963692815.1 Nyctanthes arbor-tristis
TAAACAACTCATTCACCTGAGTGTTACTTAACTCTTCAATTTCCAGCATCTCAATTTTAAAATTGACTTCATCACGTAGCCTAGGGTCTCGCCATATATTAATACTTCTCCCATCAAAAAGTATGATTGGACACCAAATCATCATGTGATAACTTTCCAAATAAGGATCTTGGATGATCATTCAGATCATACATTTTGTCATTATGGCATTTCCTGTGTAATTGTTATCTTTCCTTGTGCTTAGTATTTAGAATATTAAGACTTCGTAAGAATTGTAGTTCTAGAATGAGTCAGATAGTTAATTTAACTCAAGAATATTGTGTATATATATTTCTTTGTAATTGATCAATAAAAAAATAAGACTATCAATTATTCTCCATCATATTCTTTTTTTTTTTTTTTTTTATACACAACTCTATGAATGTAATAGTGAATTTTTCTAAGAAAAGAACGTCCTCCCTACGTCCTCCCTTACAAGGAGAGGACGTCCTTATGTGACATCTAATTTGGCAAGATATAAGGGCTCACAAAAACTGATTTTCTAACTCCCTCCCAAAAAAAAGAAAAGAAAAATTTGAAGCTCAAATTTTTCATTTTGTGGGAGGGAGTTAGAAAATCGATTTATAGGGGGTGGGGAAGGGAGAATCGGGTTTGTCAGTTTTGGAGGTGAGAAGTGGGTTTTGTGGTTTTAAGTTTTTGTGGGCCCATATATCTTGCCAAATCAGATGCCACATAAGGACGTCCCCTTCTTGTAAGGGAGGACGTTCTTTTCTTAGAAACATTCCTAGCAAACGTCCAAAGGTCCTGTCATAATTGATAATAAATATTTTGTATGAACACACACACACACACATATATATAAGGAATTTTATTTTACCTGAACACAGACATAATAACATACATGTGTACATATGTTGTATAGATTCAAGTTACAAACACCCTACACTTGTAGTTTGAACGCATGCACATAGACATAATAACGTGTCTTCCAAAACAAAAGTGATTTATTGCCTACGAACTGACATGTTGAGTGGAACAAACAGGTACCCTTAACATGGTCTTTTTAAGAAAATAGATTTGTCTCCACTGTAAAGACAGATTTGTAAATCAGCGCCAACACTGCCTGGACAAATCTGTCTCCACTATGGATACAGATCTATCTTCTCAGACAGATCAACCCTTACCAAGTCTCCATCCTATTGTAATTTGTAACTTATATCAATTAGTTCAAACAATAACACACCAACTTAATTATATATGAGATATATTTCAAAATAAAAATAATAATAAAACCTATCACGTCCTTGTATTTTATGAGGCTTCAGTGGGATATAAATCTCCACTGCATATTTCCAATCATTTTATTTTTATTATTATTTTTTTATACAAGCAGATATAAGAAGGGAGGAAAATTTAGAGAGAGACTGATGTAATTCAAACCCCAAACCCCCCGGCAGAGGATACGGGCATCGTAAATATAAATAGGTGAAACCCGGGCAGTGTAATGAATTCCAGGTGAGGAACAAGTCGGTTGACAAACAAATCTGGAGTCTGCCAAAAGAAATATTTGTTTTCTTTTTTTTTTTTCCTGAATAAAGTAATTTATTGATCAACTGAATCACTTCGCTCGTACAATAATGAAAACAGAATTTGAAATGATACTGCTGCCACGCAGAATTTGTAATTCATGCGCAAGAACTGATACCATTCTAATACATCAAATTGTCTGTTTACAAATGGGTATAGTAGTGAAAAATGAAAACAGTCGAGAAACTCGCGGTGGCATGGAGAGAATAAAACATTCAACAATTAAGCTTTACAGCAGTCCATGTTGGCTTGAAAGTATTTCCCTTTGAATAGTTCAAAAAGGCTTCTTCCAGGCACAAAATGGTCCAAGCTCTTCCAGCCAATGTAACAGAGTCCCTCGCATCCCATATTGTCAAGCATTATCCAGAAGAATTCTCATGTAATAGCACATACTCCCGGCTGCAAAACCACAAGTGTAAAGAGGCAGGAAAAGATTAAAGAAGCTGAAACTATCAATCAGTCTTCTTATTTGAGTTCAAGACGATATTCATCGTGTTGTGCAAATAAATCAGTAGCATGACCTTGTTTTACTATAAATAAATAGAAGATTCGATTCAGACTGTCAAAACAACTTGAAAGCACATGTAATAAAAAATCCAGAACACCTAAACAGGAAGACACGACATATGAACAACTTCATGATATGGACCGAAAGCAAAAGGAATATAGAGCTTCTTCAAAAATTTTACAATGATATTCCATATTCAAAAACTTTTCTTCTGTCCAATAAAATTTTCAAAAAAATCTGTCCTCTCTACTCTGCTATAAAGAAACAGTCACTACAGCTTTAGGCATTCATGGATAACATAGAAATACGTGAAGCAAACCTTCACGCCACGAGTTTGCACAGCGACCAAAAAAGAAACAAATCTTCAACTTCAATAACATATTTTTCCTAGTCCAGCCAGTAATAAAGTTTGCAAAGAACGAGACTCTGGCCTAGCTCAAGTGGTATGTACAAAGCCTTTGTAGACAATGTATTCTAGGTCTAAGTCTCATTTAGTGGGCTGAGTGAAATTGAAAAAAAAAAAAGAATAAAATAGTTGAAATAAAAAAAGAATACCAAGCAGCTGAGTATGAACATTTATGGGGCGAAAGCGAAATACAGTTCCCACACCCAGATGTTTGTTTATATATTTAACTAGGAAAAACGACTACAAGACCCTGGATAAGCAACAAGCATCACACTTCAAAGAAGAGGTATTAAAAATTAAATTTTTTGAGTATCTTGTTTCACTATCGCATACTGTACTGTAATGTCATTAAGATTAAAAAGGAGGGAAAAAAAAAAAAGGAATCAAAATTTACATGTGTTAAATAAATAAAAACACAAAAACCTTCATACTCATCTAGTTCTTCATGTACAGCTTGAGTGGGAATGTGGGAATTGATAGGAAGCAACAATTGTCAGGGAAGCATCCTCAAACTGAAACTTAGGGCGTTTGATTCTCAATCTTTTTTTTCTCTTTATAATTTTACCAACTACTAATTTGACGACGACACAATTACAACGACACATTTCAAACACTCATTAAATCTCCAACATTCATTTAACTTCCTTATAATTAAAAATTACAATGAGAATCAAATACCCAAGTTGCTTTAACTTAGAAAAACATTTTAGTTAAAACAGTGGGGGTAAAGGCAGTAATCCTTCATAGCAAGGTAAGAGTAAGTCAGTCCACCAGGTTCAAGAGGTTAAGATAAGATGGCGCGCTAATTTCAATTTCTTGTAATTATAACCAACAAAGACAAGAAAAATAAGTCAGATCATAAAAGATTCAGTGCATTCCATGACACTCCAGGCGGTATATGGATTTGTCTAACAGCACAAAAACCGAAAAATTTTATACACTCATGCTTCAGAATTTGGACCTTTCAAACAAGACAAATAAGTAATAACATAACAGATTCATTGCTTTACAAAACATGCCAAGTGGCATATGGATTTCTCTACCAGAACAACTTCATATACTCATGCTTTGAAATTTCAGTCCTTCTAGATGGCAACTAATTTTTTTATAATAGTTCGACGTGACATCAATTCCCTAAGCAGGATCCACTCCCTAAATTCTCATCTTTACTTATTGGGGAACTGGTTATTCAGGGAAGTACTCAATGTGACAACTGCATTTGAATTTTACACTAGAAATCTATAGAAAGAAAACAATCAAATCCATCCATCAACTGTAGGACACTAGAAAGACATAATTTTATCTATTATATATCCATAAAATTTGACATCTCAATGAGCTTTAAAGATCTTGCAAGCATGCAAGGATTGTTGGTTGCTTACCTACTATTACCAAACTTAATAGTATCTTTTTCAAAAAGTTCATAGTATCGCTGTGGTTCTATTCTATCATCCTGCAAAAGGAAAAGAAAATATCAAATAAATTACAGGACTTATGACTATCACCCCTTTGAATTTTGTATACAATATTCTCCATGAAAATACTTACATTAATGAAGGTTCCATTTGTGCTTCCAAGATCCATCAAGTATGGTCTAGTACAATGCCCAGAATGTATGAATTTAGTTAAATAATAAAAAGCATCAATATCATATGAATGTCCAAAAATCAAAGTAGTCAGTCTCATTCTTACCTTACTTGCTTAGACATGGTCCCATCAGGGTTCTCCTTTTCCACTTGCCTGCAAATTTGTGTACCATATGGATAAAATACCTATACATATATGCTTTATTAATGAATAAAAGGAGGAAATAATATCTTATATTATTATCCCACCGATATTGAAGAACAGCATGCTGTTTGCTACAAGATGGGTGGTCTATAAGAACTGCAATAATGAAATTGACATCTATGCAAATTGCAAATACTTTTTGTTTCGGTATGTGACCATTTACTTGTTGCTTCTTTGTCCTCTACTGGCTTTGCTAATATGGATCATAAAAACCTCGAGACTTATGCCTACCTAGCTTTTGCTGCTTATGTGCCTGACATTGTTCTCAATTTCTGTAGATATCTTACTTAAATGCATTGAGGTTTGGACTTAAGCGGATATTTTTTGGAGGGTTTTTTATTAGGGGCCATGCCTACACTATGGACACCATCTCTTTTGCAGTTCAGTTCTGGTAATTCTGGAAATATGCTCCTCCAAGTTTTATTTGGTGTTCAATGTTTTAGTTGTAATGACAATTAACTTTCTGTTTTTTTAATAATTGTCTACTGGTTTTGGTACCTCCTGTATGAATCCTGTAAGTGGTATGTGTTATTATTTCCATTTCTCTTCCTTTTGCTGTTTGATTAGGTCCAAAGGCGAAGCACAGGCCATGTTTTTACGCCATGAAGGATTTTTGGGAGCTTTAGGTGCATTTATGAGCTATGAAAAGCACGGGTTAGATGACCTTATGGTTCATCAGCTAGTAGAGAGGTTCCCTATGGGTGCCTCCTATGTTGGAGGAAATATTCATGGTCCTCCTCTAGGAGATTTAAATGAGAAGGCAAGTTTAATTGAATGCCATGTTGCCTTTGATTGCTTCGCAATTCTCTTTCACATATGGTAAATAGTTAAATATGGCTGCAGAATATGAATATTTAATATCATCAGTATTCATGTAACTCTATTTTCTTTGCTTTACTATCTTGTTCTTTTTACATGCTTGTGAAACCTTCCCCACCCCCAACCCACCACCACCCCACCCCCACCCCACAAAAGGGGAAAAAAAAGTCCAAATCCAAGCAGTGAAGCATTCATGTAGCCAGAAGAAGGAATTTTTAAGTTATTGGTGGTGCGTGAGCATTTTGATCGACTTGAGATCATGGGTAAGTCATCTAACGTAGATGATAGGTAAACAGTAACCCACTCATATCACCCATTTAACGAATGAGTCAAAATTGGAAATGTCCCATGGCTGGAAGTGCAGAAGGGATGATGGAATTTGAGCCAACTCAGTTGACAGTTGGCGTGTTGATATTGATTAGGTAATCCGTATTCTTTGTTTGGTTGCTTCAAATTATGCAGGACAAAAGTTTAATGACTGTAGATGGGTGGGTCAGCTATCTATCTAGATCCATTATTTTGGTGGGTGTAATTCATCAGATGTTAATATGATTTAGTCCATCCAAAATCTATTATTGTGATGGTCCGAATGGGACAACAGGTCTGAGTAACTTTTCCCGTGTTTTCATCCGAGTTTCTAGACTGTTAGGTTCCTTGGTGATGCAGATATCATATGTGACATGGGGGAGAATGATAGAAACATACTGGATGAAGTCCATAGTTTGCTTCTCATGCTGTGGAATTTCTAAAACAATTGCTTTATCTGGATTCCCAGATAAAGTCAGTGAATGCAACTTCTTAGTGAAGATTCTGAGGACTATATCATTTACTGTTATTTGACAAAGAAAGAAGAAAAAGAATATATTCTTTTCTGCTTTTCTGATCTGGAGAGTAAGGAAAAGATTCTGATAGGAACCTGGAACAATTTCTGAATCTATGCATATATTTGAAGATTGAATTGCTGAAATTATATGAAATTACAGTCAATTGATAAGCATTTGAGACGCTTATCTCTCGCACAAGGGTTTCCCTACTTTTTTCTATTTGCTGCATAATGAAGCTCCCTCATATTTTTAGTGAGTGAGTACCCACTTATTCACAATCTACCCAAACCACCCTTAACAACTTACTTTGCTAACTACCCGTAACCTACAGATTCATCAGGAAACAGGTTTCTGTTCTGCAGCAGTGTTCTGCTAGGAACGGCTTTGGAATTCTAGTAAAGGTAAAAAGTTGAAACAATGCATTTATTCAACAATGAAAGAAATGTAAATCATATAGTTAGTAGCTCTGGAAGTGAAGTATCTGATAGCCCCAACCCTAAATGATGGTCTCAGTCATTCCTTAGTACCTTATTCATGATCTATATATAAGAAATTGTACCTCACTAACACAAAATAGTTGACGGGCCATCAAGCAGAGTCTTGACCCTACTATCGAAAAGGTCGTTATGTAAGCCTATGCCCACTTCATGCCTCTTGTTGTCTTTACCTCAAAAATCTTGCTTTTGGCATGTACTTAGCAGGCAATCAACAGTTCGTTGTCTTGATCTATGATTGACAATACCATTGGTTTAGTAAGGAATTTGTTGAAAGTTCTATTATCCTGCCAAGGTATGCCCCAAGTATCCTAAAATTGTTCGAAACAGGATCCCCACTTATCCAGATGCTAAGCAACTCAATTCTGTTCAGCAAATTGACACGTCTTCCAACTGTGTTAATATTTGCAACTTCTCTTGCTTTCATTGGGCCACTTTGTTAAAGGCCTTCTCTAACACAACCGGACCAAGTGACAAATTGTGGGCTAATTGAAGAATATGTGCTGCATCATTAAATATTTATTCTACTGAAGATTGTTCTCTTTCTTTCTTTCTTGGTATCATGCAGAATTTGCAACTATACATTATAGACTCCATTAATTTTTTTTTCTTTCTTTCTTTTTTTGTTCTTTTTTTGGCGTGGTGGGAGGTCTGGGTTATGGTTGGTGGGGCCACTGGACACTAGGGCTTAAAAGTTGTAGTTTGTAGTTTTTCAAGAAATCACCAATAAGTTCTTGTTTGAAGATTTCTTTCACTGCTGATTCATTCTAGAGAATCCTGACTGAAACACCAAAACCACCGCTCCAGAATCGCCTTCCATCTATTTTTTGTTGGTCACTCAGTTTTTTTGCCTGTTTGAGTACTTATATATTTAATCATATAAATTGGTTTCTTTTACTTGTTTCAAGCCCACTATTGAGTTTAATATCGAATCATTTAAATTGATGTGAACATTTCTAAATATGAAAATGTAGAGGAAATGACTAAGTTTTTGAAATTGTATAACGAAAATTATAAATTATGTTCTAAACTCTTGATTGTGTTTCTTAGTTTTTTATAGCATGATCAAACTTGTGTTGACCTTGATTCTAGAGTCTGATGCCTGCATATCTATTAGGACCATCTGTGTGATTCAGTCTGCCTAAAAGCTCTTAAAGAAATCAATTAATGATGAAACAATTTGGTCGTATACTAAAATATTTATGTGCAATGATTTTCATATTATTTATTTTATTGCCTTGTTTGGAAATTTTTGGGCATTGAGATCTTGCGCCCAATGGAATTGAGCTCTGGCTTCACCGCGGGACTCGATTAACATGTAACACATGTGATTGCAGATTTCGTGGATGGAAAAATTTGTACAGAAAGGAACTGAAATTACTGCTCCTGTTCCTATGGCCCCTCCTGGAACCACTGGCCTGGGAGGCTTCGAAGTTCCTTCATCAAAAGGAGATACCTTGCGCTCTGATGCCAGTGAACTAAATGTCGGTGTTCTCCATCTTGTACCAAGTTTAGAGGTGTTTCCACTGTTGGCAGACCCAAAAACGTGCGTGAGCGGATAGAGATGTATATATCTGGATTCGTGTCTGCTGTCTCTAAAACTTATTCTACTTATGCTTTGTCTTATACCCAAAAAAGGAGCTTGATTCATTATCTATTACTCTCCTCCCTATTTTTCATGTTCTACTCCTGCTCTGCTGTTTGTTACTCAAATTTCCTTTTTTTTTTTTTTTATATATGAATCGACTTACAGCATGTTGTAGCAGAAGTAAAAAAGATAAAATAGAAGTCACGACTGTTGGTTCTAGTTTCTCTCTTTAATGGTCTGCACACAGTTAAACTCAAAATTAAAAAAAATAAAAAATAAAAATCTTAGAGCTTGTTCTTGGGAGCTTTATGTAAAGGAGTTTTAGATGTATAGGAGAATGTGTGGTGGGAATGTAAAGAAAGATTATTGGAGGTGTGAAAATTTGTTTTTTGTGGAAAATATGTGGTTGATATTGATTTGATAAATTTTTTACTTCGTGTAAAGCTCCAAAGAACAAGCTCTTAATATGAGAACTGCTGTTTCTTGTTTTACATAATTTTTCTTCATTGTAGGTACGAGCCCAACACAGTAGATCTCTCAGATCGCGGTGAGCTAGAGTAAGTCGTGCATATGTTTGATTGGTTCTGCGTGTGATATTATCTTTACTGAACTTTTCCATTAGCCAACAAGAATTCTGTATTCCTTTTACCTATCTTGGTTTTAATTTGCCATAGGTATTGGTTCACTGTCCTATCAGAACATATGCCAGACCTCGTTGATAAGGTACTGACTCTTTCAGAAGCTCTCACCCACCCTTAAAGTAAGGGAGAGAAGAAACTTGCCAAAAGTTCATATTTAGAGTTGTGATTTTGTAAGTTGTAATCCTGGAATAAGTCGACATTAAATTTTCAAATAATCCTATTTTGCTGTGTAACAATAACAAGTGCGTCCAGCCCCACATATTCACATGATGTATCAACTTCCAGTAAGTGATTATTGATGTGTACAACAAATTTCACCAATATAAGATAAAACTTTGGCATGTTCTTTTTCCTTGATCTGGCCACCACGTGGAAATGTTCAATGAATATTTAATAAACTAGAAAACTTTGGTGTCAATATTTGTATTTCATAATCAACTCTCTCTCTCTCTCTCTCTCTCTCTCTCTCTCTCTCTCTCCCATCATTTTTTTTTTTTTTTGGGGTTTGGGTGGGTTGGGGGTGGACGTGGATGGTGACAGTGACAGTGACGGGAGTGTTGTGGTTCAGGTTCTTTATTTTTCAATATTTTATTTATCATAATGTGCCAATACTGACTTGTGTAAATGATTGTGGAAATTTGGTGTGAGATCTGCAGGCTGTAGCAAGTGAAGGTGGTACTGATGATGCTAAGAGAAGGGGTGATGCATTTGCTCATGCATTCTCTGCTCACCTGGCTAGGTATTTACTGATTGGACTTCCATCTTTTTCATATTCTTACTGAAAAAGATTGCATGTTACAGTATATCAGAAATTAAATTAAGAAGTTGACTATTAGTGGTAAAGAAAGTAGTCTAAAAATAAGTGGCTGTTTGATTCTCATTTTGGTGTTAAATTATAATGAGGTGAAATGTGTGGCAATAGTTGAGTAGTTGTCAAATCACTAGTAGGTAAAATTATAATGTGTAAATGAAAATGAGAATCAGACGACCACTAAATATTATCAATTGGGTTGACCGATAATACACTAATGTTTTTTTTCTTTTTTCTCTTTTAATTAATGTGAGATAACAGTTATGGTTACCACTCTTAATTTTTGTGTGATTTTGCTTCCTTTGTATTGATCAAGCAACATGTATGAATACATTTTAAAATCCTGGAAAAGGACTCACATCAAAAGAGAAAAAAGAAAATTGAGATTCATAGAAAGAAAATGGCAACACAATCTTATAACTATTAAAGAAACCAAAGTGAAAGGAGCACTTTTGGCATTTCAATGAAGATGAAGTAAATTTGAGATCGCAAGGGGCGGCAGGGCTTCCCTCAGAACTTCAAATTTTCTTTCTTGAATAAATTGATGGATATTTTGAGTCAAGCCACCCTCTACTTTATGTCATGCCTTTATGTTTAGACTCTTTCCTACATTCCCGGGCACAAATATCTGATATTCTAATATCTAGCTTCTGTTATTTAAATGTCTAATTCGGCTGTGCAGATGAATTATTTTTGTCTATATGCATTTGGTTGGTCGAACACATATGCTGAATTGCAAATAGCATATTCAGTTAAGAATTTTTATAATCTATGAATGTCCATATACTTCTGTTATGTTTGGTTCTTGTATTTTTGAGCCTCGATCTTCCCTTCATGAGTCCCTATCTGGTTTCCTTAAACCATATAGTGTAATGTCCTATCCTTATCTTCAATTTAGGTATTATTTATTCAGTTTTATTTCTTATTATAATTTTCGCCAAGTTTTTGTATACACGTACATATATTTGTCTATATGTATGTGCGCACACGTGCAACTCTATCCAGGAATGTCTAAGAGTTATGTGAAATTGTAATTTCAGTTTGCCTTGCAAACAAGCTAATCCATGTTCTAGATTAATTTGGGTTGTGACTCTTCCTTGTCACAAAATTTAGAAACCTTTCTCAAGACTTGAACAGCCGCCAAAGTCGATTTTTAGGATGAGATGAGGCAACTCACTGCATGTGGCGTGAATTCCAGAAAATTTCGGGTTGTGGGGTACTTGGTATAGCTTGCTCAGTTATGAAGTACTTTTATATTGAGTGTCAAATGCAAAATTATCATCGAATCTGTTAGTCAAAAAATACATAACCTTCTAAGTTCTATCTTGATGCTTGCTGGTCAGTCATTCAGCAATTTTAGTTTGCATTTGATTCACACTTTCAGAGTAAACACATATAATGTTCCTAGACAACTCTCCCCTTGGGACAATGTGCTTCTTATTAGGACTGAGCAATTATAATATAAGCAGGTGTTCTAAAATGACGCTTGTTAACTCCACAAGTCTTTTGTTTTACCTAGGCATCTTCTCTTTTTCACATAGAATTGTCAAGTCAAGCAATTAATGGCTTGTCAGGCGTTCTTCCATGCACAATTCTGACTTTTTGTTGACTTATAAACCACAAGACATCACTTTGCAGCAAAGCTTTTACTCCCTTTTTTTTAATTGATAATTATGTTGCATTTGATAAGGTTGATGGAGGAGCCTGCTGCATATGGGAAATTGGGGCTTGCTAACCTCTTGGAATTAAGAGAAGAGTGCTTGAGGGAGTTTCAGTTTGTTGATGCCTATAGGAGCATAAAGCAGAGGTATACTTTGCTCGGAATGTCTTGTGCTGGCCAACCATATTAATATTATTCTGGTATATGATATGAAGTTAGAGAGGCAAACCTGCTAAGGACATTCCATCAAGGATAAGAACTGAGACCAAAATATATTCAAAAACCGTTTTTCATTGAACTAAAATTTTAATAATTTGCATGAGATCACTATGACTGATCTGCAGTCATTTAGCTTTTGACTGAGACTTGTTACATTCTCCACATCTGAATCCAACTTTTACCACATAATGGTTTTACCTTCTGTCATTATATCGTTGACTATACATACATATTTGACCTAACATCTTGGGAAAAAACATTTTATATAATCACACTTGACACCCTGCATTTATCATCACTTCCAACTTCACATTTGGTTTGCTTTCTTGTATTTTATCTTTGAGTCTATATTTGACCTAAAATCCAAGTAAAAACATTTTATGTAATCGCCCTTGACAACCTGCATGTATCGTCCATTCCAACTTCAATTTATCAGCTCTCAAGTTAGGTATGATGGGACAATGCATGGTGCCTAGTGTGGCCTTGTACCGGTTTCGTCGTTATAAAATTAATTCTACTTGTCTGTATAATAGGGAAAACGAAGCATCACTTGCAGTTCTACCTGATCTTCTGACAGAGCTTGATAGTATGAGTGAGGTGTGTATAATTTTCTACCCTTTTTCCCCTCTCATCATCGAAAAAGATCATTAGCTTGCTTGGTGAGACAATTTTTTATGTTACATTTATGACCTTTATGATACATTTTCAGTTGTTTCAGCAAATTAATTGATATAATAAGAGATTGATTGGTGAAAATGCCTTAATGATAAATAGCTAGGCTGCTAGGGGTTGAACCGTCCCTGTGCTTATTTGTGAAGTTCATTTTGTTATAGTTTGAGGATGCTACTCTTTCCATCATCATCTTTCTTGTTTGCCATCTTTTCTCCTGCATTTGTCAGCTTTTTCTTCTTTTGCAGGAAACAAGATTACTTACCCTAATTGAAGGAGTGCTTGCTGCAAACATATTTGACTGGGGATCCCGTGCATGTGTTGATCTCTACCATAAGGGAACAATTATTGAAATATACAGAATGAGTCGCAACAAAATGCAAAGACCTTGGCGGGTGGGTGTGGCAAACTAATCTTTCTTTTTTCTTTTGGTTTTTCTCACCATGAAAAATACAATTTACTGTGTTTCATTTATCCTAGTTCAGATGGATGATTTCAACATTTTCAAAGAGAGAATGCTTGGTTCTGGAGACAAGAAGCCCCAACCACATAAAAGAGCTTTGCTTTTCGTGGACAATTCAGGTGCTGATATTGTGTTAGGAATGCTTCCTCTTGCAAGGGAACTTCTCCGACGTGGAACTGAAGTACGTTACTTTAGAAATCTTTACCAGTAGTTATAAGTCATTTTTGACAATGAAACCTTAGTTGCCTCATCATCTAGAAATTGTTTTTAATGTACCTCTATTTTGATATCTGAGTTATCGTGAAGATCAAGATGCATTACTTAGTTGCCGGTTTAACATGTGGAAACTTGACGGCTCATGCTGCAAAATGTAAAAAACAATTATTTTTCTGAGGAATATGTAAAATGGCCCTAAAGTTAACAAGATGGACTATGTTTTGGAATGTATTGCTTTGATGTTTCGAAGCTTCAAATCTCTAATTATTTCACACTTCCAGATTTTGGTTCTGGAAATTTTCTTGGATATTCTTTTGGTTGCACATATACTGATACCAAATGGAAACTGATAGTTATCTTTCCAGGTTGTGCTAGTTGCCAACTCCCTTCCTGCGCTGAATGATGTTACTGCTATGGAAGTGCCAGATATTGTTGCTGAGGCTGCAAAGGTCTGTTTACTCTTGGCTAAAAACCAATTATTGTGAAGTTTCCTACCAAACGTAACCCCCCACAGATTTTCATCTTCCATTAGGACATTCTGTTAGAGAAACTAACAGAGTTATTAGCAATTGACAAGGAAAGTGCCTAAATTTCTTAATCAGTTTCTACAGTTCAGTAACCAATTCATTATAGCTTGGCTAACTGACTGGGGTTTTCCCCAGTTTATTATTGTACATTAGAACTTGACAATAACTGCTTTCCATTGAATTGTAAACTCACCTCTTTCACCGGTTTTTAAACGAGTCTCTTTAAAATCCTCTTACTCTGTGCATAGCACTAGAAAGAGGATGTTTCCTTTCCATTCTCTCTCTCTCTCTCTCTCTCTCTCACACACACACATGCGAATATACTTGCCGGTGCTGGTCTTAGATGATTTAGTAAATTCACTAAGTTAGTGATGTAGTTCACCAATGTACATACAAACACGTTTTAAAGCTTAGTTGAGCCATTAATTCTTGATTTTTAGTTGATCCACCTATACAAGACAAATGAAATGGATTTTACAAGACTGGTTCTATACTGAACAGCACTGTGACATTCTTCGGGGAGCTGCAGAAGCAGGAGGCCTTCTTGTGGATGCTATGATCAATATCAAAGATCAGTCTAAAGAAAGCTCATCGTCTGTTCCTCTAATGGTTGTTGAAAATGGGTGTGGGAGTCCATGCATAGATTTGAGACAAGTCAGTTCAGAGTTGGCTGCCGCTGCCAAAGATGCTGATCTGGTAAAACATGTTTTTTTCTGTTATAGAAGCTTCTTCAAACCCTTCCTCTAAGTGTGTCTGTTTTAGCTCTCCATTTTTCCTCCCCCTCTCCAGTCTTAGCCCACGAAAAGAATTAATTTTACTTTTGCTTTTGGCACTTGTAAAATCTTTCATCCATCTCCTGGAAACAGTTAAATAGTGTTCCGGATCTCCTATTTTTGAATTTTCATGGATGCATGTAAAATTATGAAAAGAACTGAATTTCACTCTCATGCTATGCCGGGACTCTTTCTTTTGCAGGTTATTTTGGAAGGGATGGGACGAGCTCTGCATACAAATTTCAATGCACGGTTCAAATGCGATGCTCTGAAGGTGAGCTTTTCACGGTGTCCTGATTTATGCCCCCAAGAACTTTAACCGCAAAGGCCTTGACATTGTTTGTCAAAGATGATGCTTCTGCATTCTTACAAGAACTTGTAATTTCAGAACAGTCATGAATTACATTTTCAAAATCTCAACATTGGGTGAATATTTTTTTCTGCAGCTAGCAATGGTGAAGAATCAGCGACTCGCAGAAAAGCTAATTAAAGGAAACATATACGATTGTGTTTGCCGATTTGAACCAGCTAGCTGAAATCAGCCCGTTTTCTAAATTTCTGGTTTAAATCTTGGCCGATGTCCTTTCACAATTAACACAGTGATTGCTGTTGTATCAACAGCTTGCGCATTAGGGCGTTGGATGTCTGATTTAGCTTGGAATATAACTGTAAAGTTTCAACTACAGGAAACAGACAATTGATTGGTGGAATTATATGCATTTTCCTCCCATTTTTTTTCTCAGTTTTCAGGGTATGTAGTCTGTTTCTTGAGCAAATGCATAGATGTTGGGATGAGGTAGTGGTAATTAATTTGTGGAAACAGAAGAAAACAAACAAAATGAATAAAGGTCTTTTTTAAGCCTAGTTTAGTATTTTGTTTGTAATGAAAAACATAAAAGTTATGCTAATAATGTGATGAATAACACATTGATGCTATTCTATTCGCTTATCCATGACAAGCACGTTCCCGCTTCTCGTATGTGGTGGGCTGTCCTGGGCAATTGGGCGTTCACTCCCCTCTGTGATTGGAATTAAGAAATTTTTCGGCCGTTGATGAGTTTGTCCTAATCGGTTAACACATACACACTTGAATATATATATATACACAACTAGTTAGCATTAAATTTCTTCAACTTTTGAAAATTGTCTCCCACCCCTCGGCAAATTACAAAAGCAACAAAAAAATAATTAATAATAAATAAACATGGAGTTTAATTTTTGTTAAAAAGCTCTCACACGTAGGGCATTTGGTCTAGTGGTATGATTCTCGCTTTGGGGTCCCGAGTTCGATTCTCGGAATGCCCCATCTTTTTTCTTCATTTCTTTTCTCATGTTTACCATTTAATAACCGTTTCAGCACAGCACCCCCTCTCTCAAGGCCCATTAAAACTGTTGGCTTAACTCAAAACAAAAACTGGGTGCACTGCCGCCCCATGATCTCATATTTGTTCCATCCTAGAAAACGTGGGGCTCTTTTTTCCGTTAGACTCCCTGTGTTTCCGTCCCCCTTCTCCACGCAATAACATACATAATACACACTCTCATTTTCTTTCACATACACAAAAATCACTACAAGTCTGCAGCAGTTGTACCTCCAAGGCACTTGCAGTTTCTTGTTCGATCAAATGAAGACCTCCAATTCACTTACCAGGTTTTCCTTCATCTCATCTCATGATTCTTCATATCATTCTGTTTCAGCTTTTCAAGAATGGGTTATGGGTCCGTTTTCTGTCTTGTTCTGCATTTTGTTTTGAAGCATTTATTGATTCTCTGGACAGATCACTTCACTTTGGATTTTAATTTGTGGGCTGTCACTTTCTTCTCACTTTGAATGTGTTCCTTCTTGTTGGCTTCTGGAATATCATCTCAATCCCATCTTCTTGACTCCCCAATTTATAAAAATCTTCAGAGTATTATTGAATTTTTAATTACTGTGTCTTCAACCTCAAGCTGTGCTGATTTTTCTTCTTATGCTGCTGGTTTAATTAATTCTTAATTGCAGTCTAAGTTAACTTTCTCTCCAAGGTTTTCTATAAAAGTCTTCCTTTGGGAGCAAGAAACAGCAGAATCTCTCTGTCTCTCTCTCCTCCAATGGGATCCCCTGATCCTCATGCCTATTCAAACTGGTTCCTGCCTTCGACTCAATTCGAGGGGTTTTCCAACCCCGAAAATCAGGAGCCGGCAGCAAAGTTTCATGACATTTCTGCAGCTTCTGATTGTGAGAGTGGAATAGTTTCAGCTGGTGCAGACAGTGGCTTTACAAGCATCCATGAAGGGGACAAATTGTATGAGATTATTAAGAAAAAGCTGGTTTCCGGTTTGGATAATGTGGGATTGAGTGCAGAAATTGAAGCAATTCACAAGAAAAATTATGCAAGCATTATGAGTCAAGCAAAATTCCAATCCTTCTCTGTTTATCTAAGATCCACAAGGGAAACTCGTGGGGGCAATCCAAATGTGAAATACGCTTGGTTTGGTGCTTCCAAGAAAGAGATTAACAGCATTCTTTCACGTGGTTTTGATCATAATTCTGTCCATGGTGGATCATATGGACATGGCATTTATCTCTCTCCGTCCGACCACCCTGCCGCAAGGTAACTCTGGTCACGAACACTTATGGAACCCATCTCGATTCTTATTGGTAATGTGAGTTTATTCAATGTAACAGTATGCAAATGCCGGTTGCTGATGATGATGGTGGGCTAAGATACCTATTGCTTTGCCGTGTTATATTGGGAAGGACGGAGTTTGTTCGTCGTGGTTCGGAACAGTGCAATCCGAGCTCGGAAGAATTCGATTCCGGGGTTGATAATTTAGTGTCTCCTACAAAGTACATTATTTGGAGTAGCCGTGCGAATAGTCACGTCTTGCCGGAATTTGTGATCAGCTTCAGAACTTCATCTAATTTCAGAGGTGATGAAGAGTCATGCTACATGATCACAATGCATAAACACAATCAACGACACGGGATCCTGTTATTTTATCCATCACATCACTTTTAAATTAGAAAATATTCAAAAAACATCATTTTTTATCAGTAGTTTACTTAGTTTGGATTTTGACGTCTCACAATGGATACTTGCAAGTAAGTTCAAGTTTAGTTGGTTGCTTTGTACTTGCAGGAAGTCGAATAGGGCATCGTCTGAGACTACCGAAATCAGCATGGATACCATTTCCAGAACTGATCAATGAACTTTCCAAGTTCTTACCTCTTGAAGCCATCCAATGGATCACCAAGCATCGCCTTAACCACATAGTATGTACTTAAACAAACCGCATTTTCAAATTCCTTTCCATAAATAAGTGGCGCTTAAAATGGTATAATACACAGGCGAACAAAATAACAAGACGCGAACTGATTCTTCAAGTGAGATCCATAGCAGGAGATGAGTTGTTGGTTGCAATTATAAGAGCCTATAGGAACAAGGTATGGCTTCTTGACTTATCAGTCAAGTTTTAAGGATTTTTTGCTCTGCTTCTATTGGTTCGAGGTCGACTTTTGGGCTCTTTCTCTTAATGCTGCTAAGCTTCATCGGGATCTGATAAAATATCTATCTAATGCTTGTTAATACAGGCACAGAAGGAAGTATCAGAAAGCAGCAGCAGTTCAGACGTGTGCTCTTCCGATCTCAATTAATGGAAGAAACTGTGGTTGAATGAAGTTTTTAGTCGTTTAAGGTGAGGAATATTATAGTTTCTTGAAAAAAATTACACAGATGATATATCGAGAAGTGATTAGGCATACGAGTATAATAATGTGAGCACGTTCGGTATATTGAACTGAAATAGACCCCTATGTAAAATGTACGAGGTTGTTTCATTAACCTGTCCGAACGTATGAATAGTAGTAAACTCAATTAGGTGAAGTAATTAGTTCATATATAATTGCATTATTATACCAACAACTAATTGCATCATTGAGCGTAGTATTTATTCCTTTTTCATTATGATTGCATTATTATTCTTGTGGTAATTAAGGCTACCTACAAAGTTTATTTTATTTCATATATATGTAATCAATCATTACTGAAATCACTTATTGATCATTAATAATCGAGCTACTTATTATGCATGTCTTACTTGCAAGTTAGCAAATGCACGGTACATTCTATATTGATTTCAGTTTAACCCTTACCTTTTTTTTTCCCCATTTTGTCGAAAATTCACTTTATTCTTTGTATTTATTTCATTTATTTATATATGTTAAAAACTTTTCAGTTTCTCACAGCAAATTAAGCCTATATAATAGCAACAAATTAAATTTGGCCAGTCAAGTGTACCAAATATATAATTACAAAAATCTTCAAGAATTTTTCGAAAGTTTTATTATTTCAAACACAGGTCATGTGTATTGTAAATTCACATGGCATATATCTATACATGCCACCATGGGTTAGAAGTTTTTTAATAAAACTTTCATGAAGTTCTTGAAAGGGATTTGAATAATATGTGGCATCATCTCTTTAAAATTATTATTTATTATTTATTTTATTTTATAACGTTAATCAGGAACTAAGAACTTTTCAAGTGTATTGATACTTATCTTAAATAAAATAATTATAGTACTAATAAATAAAAAAGAAATATCTTAGCCATTTGCTAATTGTGGATTTCCGTCCAAATTCGATACAAATGTAATCTAGCTATTTACATTATATTTCTAAATTGTTTTAGTAGCTCTTGCATAAAAATTCAATGTCATAATACAACTTCTAACTTTAAAAAAAATGTGAAATTTTACGCTTTATTATACATTATTTTACATAACACGTGCATCGCACGTGATTACTACTTGTATGGTTAAAATGAATGAAAGGTGACTTGTTGTGTTGTGAAACATGATAAATTAATTAGATGAATAAATCTCAAGTACCTATACATTCACCATATAGGTACTAGAAAATTTGATTGAGTAAATTCACAAAAGTAGATTAAAAATCATGACCATTATTTTGAACATAATATTTATTATTATTATTATTATTATTATTATTATTATTATTATTATTATTATTATTATTAAGCTGATTACATCTCTTTTCTAGTGCAATCGAAACCTATGCCCTCAAATATGTTAATTTAAAAGCACAATAATAAATTGGTGATTTAATTATTTGATAATAATAATCATTAAAATGAAAAATTAGCCTGCATGAAACATCACTCGAATGGTCCCTTTACTTCCTCGCAAAGCTTTAATCTCATTCTTAAAAGTAAATTATCAAAATTCAGTCATCATTCATTTTTGTCTACAAATTATTTAATATTGACATTTGACAAGATTCAATTTCAGCTCACATTAATGTAATTTATTCTTTATATGTATCGAGACTTAAACTGTTATCAGACAGATAATTCGCCAAACCTTACAGCCACGTAGTTGATAAAACTTACACGTTTAACACAAATCTCCCTTAAACATTTTTAAGTTTTATGTCTGTATAGGAGGTAATGGTTGGCAAGTTAAGTTATCACATGATTCCATCCTCTACAATCAAATATTAATTAATTGCACGACTTTTTCAAATTGAAAGTAACAAAAAATTTTGTTTTTGGTTTGGTGGTTTATATGGTTTAATCAATTAATGATTAGTATTTTATTTTCAACGTGTACTTAACAACTAAATATATTATTGTCGCATCCACCTATTTTTGCTGAATTGAGGAAGGCAAACAAGTATATTTTGGTGGTATTTGGTTTGTTCCAAAATCCAAATTCAAATCCTAATTAGAAATTAAAACAAGAAGGTCGTTAGAGAAGAATTAAAATAAAAAGGGTACTTACAGCATCCACAAAAATAAAAATTAAAAAAAAAATTATAATGCCAACATTTTGAAACAACTGTCAACAAATGTTCAATAAGTAGATCTTTTTTTTTTCCTTGTCTTGGTACTTTAGGAGTCTCAATTTCTAATATCGATCTAGCACCATATAACATGATATCATATAGTTTCATATAACTATGTAGCCTGTTTCGAGTTATATGACACTATATGGTGTCATACATATAATACTAGAACATTTTTACTCAATTTCTTAAACAATAACATGATTTCCTCATTGAATGAAGTGGATCACTCGGATGAGTACCGAGTACACATCATTAAGTGGTGAGCATATCACATAATGGTACCTGCCCTCGACCCACTTTGATATATCAATCTAGGAGCGGAGATAAAGGGATGCCCAATAGTACTTGGCCTAAATGCATTGTTTAGCTATATAAATATTTATAAAAAAAATTTAATATACAAATTTATATTACTTTATATTTTTAACACAACCCGATACTGACAGTTGGCTCTGGTACCCCGTAGCACTCCTTATTGACACGTTACATAAAAAGGTTGTGAAAAAGATGAAAATGGAAGTGTATATGCAACAACCAAGTTTCTACTATCTTAACCATACACAAACGCCGCCAATATTTTTCTTTAATGTGTATTGGCACGTGTGAACTCCAGCGGTCGTACACTTGTGAACCCTGCGGTGGCCCATGCGTTACGTCTAAAACAAGCAATAATACCGGTTGTTTTTACGTTTGCACCCGTCACGCAAACATTGTCTAACCGTTGACTAATCATCTCGAAGTCAAAAGGTAAAATCATTTTCCACTACCGTCGACAAATTGTGTGCTGCACCTCACCACACCCAATTGTTTGGAAGAAAACCACCGGAACTTGTATATTTCACATTACTTTCCAAAATATATCTGAAAATAATCGTTTAGAATGTGTAAATATTAATGAGATCGGAAGAGCGTCGTTTATTTAGTAGGTAATGAATTTTTTTCACGCATTATCTTATCAATCTCAACAAATATTCAATGAGAACAAGTGATTAGAATATATCTTAAAATAAGCGTTCAGAATGTGTAAATATTAATGTGTCTACTGTCGATATTTACTTAGTAGGTGATAAATTCTTTTCACGCATTATCTTATCAATCTCAACAAATATTCAATGAGAACAAGTGATTAGAATTACAAAATTAAATAAGCAAACTAACTAGTAAATATATGTGATAATTTAATTAATTAATACATTGTTGATACTGACATGGCTCCGAAAACATTTGACAAATTCTTATGACTGATTATTTAGAAACAAATTTAGAGAAAAGAATTACTTAAATTGGCTGCCCATTTTACAAAAATAACAACCATTAAATGAAATGTTAATTATAAAATGCAATTCCTTAGTTTTAAGGCTTCCTAAAACTTTAAGATCGGAATGAAAATAGACTCCAAATTTCAAGCGTAGCTCTTCCGATCTTTAATCTTTAATTTAATGTACCGGGACTTGTCTCTTTCGACATTGAAGTTTAGCCGAGCATTTATGATTGGTTCTTATTGAAAATTTTGTAATACAAGCAGATAATATCTTATGACATTTTCTGTTAGATTAAAAATAAAATAAATGTCTCTATTAGTTGGTTTCAATTGCCTAGCATATAGATTGTTGAATTATTAAGTCGGGTCAGTTTTATTTTATTTTATTTGTAGAGATTCGAACTCAGGACTTTTGCCTACTCTGATAATATGTTGACTTGTTAAAGCCTGCTCTAATACCATATTAATTTGTTAATGTGACTTAATCTGAAAGTTTAAGTTGATAGGTCAAGTCATTATTATTATTATTATTATTATTATTATTATTATTATTGAAATTCAGGGAGGGTTAGATGTGGTCGAACTCGATACCTTTAACCGAAAAGCAAACATCATAACTATTGAAGTACAATTCAAACAACCGATTGGGTCACTTGTATATTATTTATTTATTATTATATTTTCAATATAGGTCTCGCGCCTATATTAGTAGATAATGTCATAAAAATATCATCTACTAGTATTAGAACAAGATTCTCACTCTTATGGCATTAGATTAGTTTTACTCATTATTACGTATGAGAGTTTGCAGTTGCCGTCAAAAATCTTAGTGACACCTAATAAATCACCAATATTACCAACCTCTTTTTTGTGGCGCCTAAGCTTTTTCTCTCTTTTTTAATTTTTCGGTGACCACTCACAACTATATAATCTCCCAAGCTGACCCCCACACTTTCGGTCCCTTCAACCAAACGCCGCTCTCCTCCGTTCACAGGAACACACATCTGAAACAATTAGCAACCAGCAGTTTTTTTTCCCTGTTCTGCTATTTTTGCATGTGATTTAATGCCTGAAAACAGCTAAACAGAGTGTTTAGAAGGAGATTCTGAAGGAAAGTTCGACTGGGTATAGCTTAAAAATGCAGACGAGTGGGGTGCTCTCGCTCTCACCCAGCTTCAGCAGATACTCTAATGGAAAAGTCACAGAAATCGCGGCTCGAGTGGTAGAAGAATTGAGGGCGGAAGAGGGTTCCGAGGATTTTTACGGAGAACTGTACCCCCCACAGAACAGAGAAAAATCAGAAAGCGCGAGTGATCAACACGGAGAATTTGATAGTTTTGATTCCAGAATTGAAGAAAAAGAAGAAAACAGTAACAACCCAGAAGAAGAAGAAGGAGATGATGACAGTGAAGATGATGATTTTGAGTTTGCATTTGTGACGAGAGAATCTCAAGTTTCTTCTCCAATTTCAGCGGATGAAATTTTCTGTAACGGACAGATCCGACCCGTCTTCCCCGTTTTCAACAGAGATTTATTAGTCGGAAACGTGAACCGGGTGAATCAGGGCTTAAAAGGAACGGAAACTTCATCAGGCCAGTCAAATAGTCCGACTAGGACGATTCGGCTTCCATTGAGGAAGCTTTTTATTGAGGAGGAAAGGGAAACGGCATCGTCAGGCTCGTCTTCGGAAGCCGACGAACTCGAAGGCGTCCCACCGGAAAGTTACTGCGTCTGGAGGCAGAAGACTCCGGCTGAAGAGGCGGAGGGACGATGTAAGAAGAGCCATTCTACCGGCTCCTCTAAACGGTGGAGGTTTCGCGACCTCATGCACCGGACTCATAGCGATGGCGGTAAATCTTCATTGATTCTACGTCTTGACTCGTGACTCTGTTCTAGAAGGCGCGCCTGGACGTGCATACACCTAAACACACGTACACCGTATTTCACACTATATTATCATTTCTTGTGCTCTTTATCACGCGTCAATTTGGAAGTCTATATGTCAAGTAATACCATTCCGATAAGGAGAGCTTTCAAAAAAGGAAAAAAAAAATATATACGCTCTTCCTTCTCAAATATACAAGGAGGAGACAGGAGAGGCCATGGGTAGAAACGAGATTTGAACTTTTAAATTTTATTTTGGGCAGGGAAGCATACATTTACAATGATGACACCCAGCAGTAGTGCAAAACAGAAAGAGAATGAGAAAATTGAGATCGGAAGAGCACACGTGGCAGGAAAGGAAAAACACCAGCGGCAGTGCAGTATACAAAGAACGGTGGTGATCGGCGGAGGTCGTATCTTCCGTACAGGCCAGATTTGGTAGGGTTGTTTTCCAATGTAAATGGTTTGAGTAGGAATTTACAGCCATTTTGATAGTAATTTTATGATTTTATGATTAGGGCTTTTTAAAAAGAAAATAGCTTGTTGATTTGGGGGTTTTATGTGTTACTCAAGCCGGAAAGATAAATACTTTTCTTCATTTGTAATATAGTTGTGTGTACAAATGAAAAACTATATATTCTGAATTATATTTTGTTTGCTATCAGGTATATACAAGTGTAAAACTTCTCTCCCTATGCCTTGCAAGCCTTCCCATATGTTCTATACATACATGACACGATGATATTACATTACTGTTTACACTATATGTCATCGCTAACAAGTAACTAATAACTTTTTAAGATTAATTGATTGATAATTATGTCATACTATTTATCTATCTGCTACTATGACATCAAACGTATAGTGTTTGATCAAAAAAACTATATAATAAACTATTATAAAGGAAAAAGATATAGACAAATCAAACAGTCTTTTTCTAGATGCGATGTGTGTTGTCCTTAATAACTCTTCTAAAATATGGATAACTAACGGAGTCTTGGTCAAGCTATAATATCTCAATGACGAACGGTTCGATTTAGATGGAAATTAGACTAATAACTTTTCAACATGTTAGGGATAAAATTACAAACAAAATGTAAATAGTCTACAGAAATTATGTCTATCGTCTGTATTCTAGATGTTTGGAGCCATCGAGGATTCTTCCAAAACATGGATTGCTTGTGAATAATTTTTTTTTTTTTTTGCCCCTCTTGTGACAAGTTTTCAAAAGAGCCCACATGGCACTAACTTTTCAGATTTATTAATACTATTCACATATTTAAATCTGGTCCTCACCAAAAAGTTTCTCAAAGAGGAAGAGAAAAAGTAATGGGCTGGCGGAAATTTTGAAGAAATATAACTCATTTAAGGGGTAAATTTCACAAAAGGTCCTCAATATTTGTAAAAAGTAATAATTTCATCTCTAATCTTTTTTTCAAACAAGTAGGTCCCCAACCTTTTAAAAATAAGCACAAAAAGTCTCTATGTGCGATTTCTATCTATTTTTATAGTTATATGCTTACAAAATAACCATTTTACCCTAATCTTATGAAATAAAAAGAAATTAGTACAAAAATCTTTTAAAAAATATAAAAGATTTAAAAAAAATGAGAAAATTTGTTGCTTTCTTTGATTAGTTACTCCTAACCTCCACCAAGTACCATCACTATTTCCTTCACTATTTTTTTGGGAGTGGGAAACGATCTCATCTACTTAAGTTGCCTTTAACAATAGTAAAAGAAGATTTATCTCCCATTTTTAGTTATATGTACAAGCAAAAAATTTAAAATGAGAGGGGCTATAGCGAAAAAAAATAGGTCCTCCCTTCTTAATTTTACCAATAATTTAAACCTTTTAATTCTTTTTGTAAGAAAAATTCATAAAATTTTAACCTTTCTAATTTTTATGATTTTAATATCAATGACATCTCAATTATCATTACTTATTTATATTTAAATTTCAGAGAGTTCATTGTTTAAAACGACTATGACACTAGTGGTGGTGGTGATGGTTGTGTTAGGTAAGTTAATAGGAAAAATAATATATTAATCAATGTATATATATAGCTTGTGTTAAATGGGTGACTGGAAAATAATACACAGATGAATATCTATAACTTTGTGAAAGAGAAAGCGGCAGAGAAATCAAAATAAATAATTAAAATTTGTGTTCTTTTGTGTTAAATTTAAATAAATGGTAAAATTATGTCTATAGAAATTGAACAATGAAAATTGACAAAAATAGTAGATCAATCTTTTGTGTTTATTTTTAAAAGGTTGTAAACCTACATGCTTGAAAAAAGTTAAAGATAAAATTATTACTTTTGCAAAGGTCGGGGAGTTTTAGTTAAATTTACCTAAATATAAATTGTTGAAAGAATATATAAGGTAATAATATTGAAGTACCAAATATCTAGTGTCATAAATAATGATATATCATACAGTGATATGATATAATATCAGCGATTGATATTGTTATGTCACCAATCTACAAATCACATCAATCGTTCATATTATAATACTCTATTTGTCCAACACTCAATTTGTGGCGTTTGATCAAATTAATTTAATATATATGTATGTATGTGCCCCCAATTTTTCTGTGGAAGGTAGAGAGTTTTCAGTTTTCGTATCATTAATGTGATATAAAATACTTTTGTAAGCAAAAGCAAGAAAGTGATAACCAATTAGCAAAAGGGAGATGCTTTTTTTTTCCCAAAGTCAATCAAGACATTGGAAAGTAATTAGGCAAATTAAACTGCTACAACTTATATTAATTAATTGTCATTTTCCTTCTACAGTGTATGACGGTTCACTTATTTTTGTTTAAAAATAATATTTTTTGCGCACTACATTGAACAGATTGTACAATAATGGTCTCATTTTTTTACTAGAGATAATCATATTTATTGCTCCAACTGACTGACATATAGTAATAGAAGAAACGTGTGGCAATAGTAAGAGGTAATTATAGTTTTCTTAATTGATTTACATAAGCAAGGGCCTGCAAATAGCATTTGTGTGGTGGGAAATCCTTTTTCTATCGCACAATATTTAACCCAAAAAAAATGTGTTATGAAAAGATGGCTTAACCTTGAAGCTTGATTTTACCTTTTAATCACATTTTATATTTTACTCGGATTTAGTTTGCTCAAATTTGAAAAAGTTTAAAGTTTCACCTTGATACTTTATCGTGTGTAAGCAATACTCAAAACCTTGATTTAAAAAAAAAAATAATAAATTATTTGATTAATAAAATAAACAAAACTTCTATTATTACTGTCGTTGCATAGTATGCATCGTTAACAACCCATAAGATGTATTTCTACTAAGTAACAATATAAAGATATTAGTCCATCTCGAATTTAGTTTATATATGATTCTTAATAAATTATATGATTAATCTATTTTTAGTGTTGGAGAAACACATGATTTGTGTAAATTGCAAATTATTTTCACAAAAAACTATAGATAAAAAATAATTGCTGCAAAGTTCTCTACCTTTTGCATTCACTTGCACGTTCATCTAAATGTGTATATGTAATCATGAAAATGTTAGGCTATGTTTGACAACTATTTAAATGAAATACTATCATAAAAATCGAAATTAAATTTCAAGTTCATGTCACATAAGAGTACAAGAAAGTAACACATCTGTATAATAATAAAATTTCAAATTAAGTTTCATATTATTGGTTGTTATCATATACACATGTTACTTTTCTATACTCTTGCATGACGTAAATTTTTTATTTAATTTTAATTTTAATATGATTCAATTTAAATTGTTGCCAAACGAACTTTAACATGTTAATTAATAATTAAATATATGCATTTAGATTTTAGATGAATGTGCAAATAAATGCAAAGGTTGGAAACTTTATTACAATTTATCTAAGATTAAGTATTAACGGTTCGATTATAAATAAAGTTTTAGGATAATAACTTTCCTTCAAACGGTAAACCCTATTCCATTATTATTACTTCCATTGTGACATGCACATTATATATTTCGTCCAATTGTTATACACCGCTAAAATATAATTTAATCTTTATTTTTGAACTAGTAATCTCAAAACAACTTTATATGATTGGTCTTGTCACAAGGAAGCAAGAGGGAGATTTATCAAAGAGAAATATAAATTAATTATTGATTTTGAGACAAATAATTTTGTTGGTCTCCTGAAGGCTGTCAATTACTAATTGTCATGGTCTTGGTCTTTGTCTTAATCAATTAAACATTCCAATCCAATCCCACTGCAAAAGTACCCAACACACTTTGGAAAATGGGCAAAGTGAATTCTTCATGCCCTCTCTTTGCAGATACCATTGGACCCCACCACGTTAAGAAAATAAGAAGTCAAACTCAACTAGCTTTTATCATAGTTTTGAAAATTCGACTGGACGGGCCGATTTGACCGGAAAAAATAGCGACTAGCTGAAAATTTGGTATATGGTTCACGAAAATACTGATCATTTAAGAATCGGAGTGAAAATCAGGAAAACACTTGTTGTATCGGTAAAAAATCGAGAAGTTCGGAAAAAGTTAATTTTCTATGAAAAAGTAAGAGTTTGTTTGAAGCTCATTATGAGGCCAAATTTATAATGAGAATTTATAATGAGTTAAAATGAGTGGTGGAGATTTAATTGAAGTTTGAAATGTATGGTGATTGTTAAATAGTTTTCAAATCAGCTGTCAAATCAATTATAGGTGAAACTATAATAAGAAGAAATAATGAGCTTCAAACAAACTCTAAATGTACTTTTCTATTATTTAATTAACACATGTTCGATCTCGATTTGACCATTTGACCTTTGAACTGTTCTCTTTCCGATTTGATGGCCGGTTTGATTTTCTAAACATTGATATTTATTTATTTAGATAAGTTAAAAATATGGGGAAAAAAGAGCTTCGATTTAAGTTAAAATGATATTACCAAGTGTAGTACGTGTCACATAATGGGCTAATTTTCTTTAAACGAGATTTTATCATCACATATACATCAATAACTACTTTTTATATTACCTAATATATTATACTGCATCTAATCAAATTGAACTCTCTCTTATATGCTTGTAAAAATTTGATAATATAAAAGCTAGTATCACCGTGATTGAATACATACTCTTAATCAATATAACATACAGATAAGAAAACGTACCCCTTCATAAAAAAAATAAAAAGAAAACTTACAACTTACAAGTGAGAATTAATAAAATGACAGTTATAAGATGTTGTTTCTTCCAAGGAATCCGATTTGTCAAAAACAAATTTTAGCATCATTTGCATTCATTATGTGCCAAAAAATTAATCTATTTTAATAGAAAAGCAATCCCAAATTTGATAGTTTCAGCTATTTCACCCATCCCTATAAAGGGTGGCAAAGGAAAAGTGTAATATTGTGGCATGTGAATTTGAATGTGTTTTCACATCTTCTCTTTTGCTTCTTTTGTAGTTCCCACATAATATATGCCCATATTTCTTGGAGCCTTGGAGGCATAACCAAATCTATGACCAAGGTTTCCATCATCCCTATCGATAAATTCCCACCTATTTAAAAGCTCTTTTTAGGTATTGTTGATGTGTCTTTTGACACGTAACACAATGATTTTGTCCTCTTTAGAGACGCATGTAGCCCCCTCAAGGTTTTATAAATTCTCCGGAGGGAATCACGTCCTCCCAGGGATCGATCCCTCTTGCGGTACCAAGGATTTCCTCAAGAACCATAAAGGCCAAGGCCTAAGGCCGAGTGATCAATCTTGGGGGACGCGATTCCCTCCTAAGAATTTACAAAATCTTGAGAGGGCCACACGTGCCCCCAAAGGGGACAAAATCGTGACGTTGCATGTTAAAAATACACATCAACAGGTACCACATCTAGTTGTGAAGAAGCATTTTTAAGTATCTTTAAACCTTAACCAAATTCACAGCTATTGAATTTTTTTAGTTAATGAGATATGTGAAATTTTCAAGCATTTCTAAGGGGTGCCGTTATTTCTTCTCATTTGAGTGTATGGATACACAATACGTAAATTTTTAAATTTACAAAGTACGCATTCATACATTCATGTGAGACAACGACACCTCTCAAAAGCGTCATAATCAAATTGTGAGATATATGACTAAATATACAACTCTGAACAATAGATCGATTCCGTATAGAGGTAGCATCTTTCTATACATGATTATAGGTGTCTCAAGACTTGAACATATGCGGGATAAGGGCAAGCGGACAAAAGTGGTTTGATCTTTATTGCTTGCCCATCAATTAATGAGACATATCATCTATGAGTTGTTAGATATGTTTTCATTTAAACTTAAAATTTAAAAAAAAAAAAGGAAGAAGAAGAAGAAAAGAATGAAATATCATTTTGGCTTCAATTTGACTAAAAACTTTTCTTCATTTTCTAAGAAAATGTTCTTCTATGTTTGTATGTTTTTTTTAGTCTAGCATGATATATGTTAATATAGTAACAACACTGTCTGATAATAATTAATAATAAAATCTAATTAAATTTTCGATATATAATACATAAGATTTTTCCTCCTCTTTTATATATATATATATATATGTATATACTCACACTAAAATCAGTGGTTCCTCAAACATCCCAAATGTAATGTTACCAACATGTCTACACAATATAGACAAAAAGGATATGAAAGGTCCTTGGAGTTGATGGACATATTAGAAACCTCTACGGAAAGAAACACTTAACTGGATAGTACCACCGCTTAAATAATTGATATTAATTTTAAGATCCAAAACTAGATGAGACTTACATGGATTCTTGTAACTTAAAAAGCATACAATAACATGTACGTTCAACAAGACATTTCTAATGTCCTTGCAAACAAGCATAGCAAATTTGATTCAAGTCAAAATTGGGATAGGTTCTTTGAAATTTCTTGACTTCGTTTTATAGACGCTCCTGCACCTTTTATGCAAAGCCAATTCATAGAACCCGACCAACCCATCAAACCATCTATAGTGTTGGTTGATTAGGTTTAGACAACAAGTTGCGGACACAATAAGGTTGATCGGGGAATCTTAACCCCACATTGAGCTGATGTGGAGACTTAAGAACTACACTAAAATTCAACAAATTACAAACGATTCTGATTTCCTACATCGTCCATTCAACTTATTATATTTCTCCCCGTCCCCTCGCAAAATATATTAAGAATCAGTTTTTTTTTTTTTGTCTGTGTTTTATGGCTTTGTGACAGATGCTTTTCTGTGCATCCTTCCTTTTACCTACTTACCACGTGAGTAATAATATACGTTATGCTCCTTCAGAAAAAAAAAAATAATAATAATAATACACGTTATGCTTTTAATTAATGATTAATTAAAATTAAAATATTCATGTACAAATTTCTAATTTTTCTTATTTTCTGGCCCAACTCATGACATGGACCCCGGGCTTGATCCAAGTACAATGGTCCAGGCTGCCACACTCGCACGGCCCAGACTTTAGTCGCCCATTTGGTACTAGCATGGCTGATGTATTAAAATTCTAGAAATTTTAAAAACCTCCCAAACGTTTTGTAACAAAATATTTTTAGAAAAAAAATGTGATTTGACCATATTACCTATGTGTATTATGTGATTAGGTAAAAAAAACAAATCTTTTCTTATCCCCTTTTTTTTTTAAAGGAGGTAAAGAATTTATCTATTTAGACTAACAAGTAAACAAAAAAACCCTTGAAATGTGCGGGGGTAATAAGGTAATTTAAACTCCTTTTGTCAAAACTTTTATTCATTAGTTTGTCCAAATAGATTAATTTGTAACTACTATTTGAATCTCATCTATGCAATCCTTGTAAAACCCCAAAATCTGAAATTTGGGCCTTATTTTGAGAGCTTTTAACTCATGTGTGAGTTGTTGATTGATATAAAGTACCTTAATAGGGTACTTCTAAAGTTCCAAATATATCCAAAGGTTATTGAAGTATTACGTTTCAATAAAGTTGCCAACTTACTAAAAGGTACCGGTGTTCACGTCTTTTCACCTAGCATCGGAAGCTTCTATTCTAACAGATTTTTATTATGAAATTGATTCCATTAATTATTTTTTCTGTATTTTATTTCTTTTGCAAATTCTGCAAATTGCATAGCTTCTCTATCTTCATGAGCTCTGTGCATATTAATGCATAAATCATAATCAACTTCTTGCTTTACAAAGGTCTATAGCAAGACTATACATGTTTTCCACAAGAGTAATATCCTTTCTCATTGTCATATTTATTTATGTTCCTAACTTTTTTCTATCGCGCTTTTATTTACGACATTTCCTAACACATCATGTATGTAGTGATAGTATATTAGTATTGTCAAGAATTCCTTAAAAGATCCCTTGAATATTTCAAATATGCAAGAACACATAATGTTTTATTCCTCGTCTTAACTACATTGACAGAATTTTTGGATGAAAGCCATCACGAAGGACGTAGAATTGGTAAATAAAAGCTTGGAACTTGATCTCATTGACTGAGGAAACATTCACGCAATTTATTACTTAAAATTGCAGATGAAGAACCAACAGAAATTCTCACTTTTCCATTTTCTTCTATGTTACAATTTGCTTCATGGCCTCAATACACTGGTCATGATGGCAAAAATTTCTCTTCAATTTCTCACACAAGAGCAGGACTTAAACCGGCTGATTGTTGCAAACTGGCAGCGTAATCCCGAGCCCACAAGTCATACTTCCGATCTCTCAAGCGAGGGTGAAGATATCAACTCCGATTGATGCTTATCACAAGTTAGCTCCACCAATTTGAAGATGTCCAGGTAACTTATTCTGCAACAGAAAGAAGATCATTAATAACAAGAATATGTTTTGTTATCTCCTAATGCAAATGTTAAGGATGGAAGTCGCTTACTTTTCATCGATAAACAATTCAACAGCTTTTTCATTAGCTGCACTAAGAACCCCAGTCATCGTTCCCCCAGCACGCCCAGCAGCATATGCCAGATCCATGGATGGATATTTCACATTGTCAGGAACCTTAAATGTAAGAGACCCAAGCCTGAAAATCATATTAAAATTTCAACTCAATGAAAAATAAATAGATAGTGGATTGTCAATGTGTTGCCTTCTGGTCAATGCAGAATATTTAAAATTACACTCTTTGTGCAGAGTTTGGTATTTACTTGCAAAGATCAAGGCGAGGCCAAGTGATCTCGGAACAATAAATCCGATCAGGCCAGGATAATGTGTAGAGAATAGGCAAACGCATATCAGGCCACCCCAGTTGCGCCAAGACAGATGAATCCTGTGAAAATTAAGAGATGGAAAAAAGTATTAATGATGTTAGGGTCATGGTATAGAGCAGGAAAGAAATCAAGTAAAATTATGTCTAAAATGCAAACAGCTGGCAAAAGAGATGGCTGCAACTATACCTGTGTCTCAACCATTGAATGTATGATCGACTGAGGATGAATAACAATCTCAATATTATCATATTCAGCACCAAAAAGATAATGGGCTTCAATAACTTCTAAACCCTGTCAAGAAAGATTGAGAACAATCATCCGATTCAGTAAAAATCAGGTAAGGGGAATGCATCATAAATGTGCCAGTGCCCTCAGTTTTGATGAACAAGCATGAACCAATGGAAATTACCTTGTTGAAAAGTGTGGCTGAATCCACTGTAATCTTTTTTCCCATATTCCAGTTTGGATGCTTCAAAGCATCTGCTACTTTTACTTCTTTCAGTTTATCAACATTCCAATCCCTATATTTGATAGCATTACAAATTGTAAATCTGAAATCTGATTTAACACAACTGAAAGAGAGAAAGCATCTGCTACTTTTACTTCTTTCAGTTTATCAACATTCCAATCCCTATATTTGATAGCATTACAAATTGTAAATCTGAAATCTGATTTAACACAACTGAAAGAGAGAAAGCATCTGCTACTTTTACTTCTTTCAGTTTATCAACATTCCAATCCCTATATTTGATAGCATTACAAATTGTAAATCTGAAATCTGATTTAACACAACTGAAAGAGAGAAAGCATCTGCTACTTTTACTTCTTTCAGTTTATCAACATTCCAATCCCTATATTTGATAGCATTACAAATTGTAAATCTGAAATCTGATTTAACACAACTGAAAGAGAGAAAGCATCTGCTACTTTTACTTCTTTCAGTTTATCAACATTCCAATCCCTATATTTGATAGCATTACAAATTGTAAATCTGAAATCTGATTTAACACAACTGAAAGAGAGAAAGCATCTGCTACTTTTACTTCTTTCAGTTTATCAACATTCCAATCCCTATATTTGATAGCATTACAAATTGTAAATCTGAAATCTGATTTAACACAACTGAAAGAGAGAAAGCATCTGCTACTTTTACTTCTTTCAGTTTATCAACATTCCAATCCCTATATTTGATAGCATTACAAATTGTAAATCTGAAATCTGATTTAACACAACTGAAAGAGAGAAATATACAGAGAATAGCATTGCTAATTATGATAAGAATTATCAAACGAGAGCAATAAGTAAAGTGGGATTTGATAAATGTTTGAATTTAATCTGTTCTTTCTTCGCTTAAGATTATACAGACCTGAATGCACCTCCTGATGCTGTCAAAATTATGCGTCTGAGAGCACCTTCTGGCAATCCTTGAATACACTGGAAAAAGGACATCTCTTTTTTAACCCTCAGAGAGGGAAATGAAATGATACGTGAAAATTGCATTATAAAGAATAAGTTTTATATGAAACAGGTTAGATGTTTAATCGTGCTTTAAGTGCATGATGGTAAACAGAACACTGAAAGCTAATTAGAGATGTACCTGAAATATAGCAGAATGCTCTGAATCTGCAGGAAGAATTTTTACTTTATGCTTGTGTGCAAGAGGGAGAACAAAAGGACCTCCAGCAATTAGCGTCTCTTTATTGGCCAAAGCAATGTCCTTCCCAGCTTCTATGGCCGCCACTGTTGGCTAATAAAACAATCATATTTAAGCAGATTTCTAGCATATTTATTTATGAATTTCATGTAATGGAATTGAACTTTCTCTTTCCCAGGGCTGTTGGAGTCTCTAAAAGGCAAAGCAAAAGCCCATGATAGGAATTTCCAAGTTCACCCTCTCCTACTGGTAAGGTAAGGGAAAACTATGATTCTTCAAATCCAGAATCAACGTCAATAGAGCATTTAAGTCAGTATGATCTAATTTAGATATATATTTTTGGAGAATGGAACAAGCGCAAATACCTTCAAACCCGCACAACCAACTATTCCTGTGACTACAGTGACTGCATCCGGATGGCGGGCAACCTAGAAAACATGAATCAGTATAGTTGGGCACGAGTACAATCAAATATTCACCATCTCATTAAAATGTTAATGACATAGGCGATAGATAACCTCAATGGTTCCCTGTTCTCCAGGAATAATTTCAGGCTTTTCTTCCAAGTCTGCCAGAGCCTCTTTGAGTTCATCAACTAATGACTCGTTTCTAACAGCAACTAAATGAGGTTGAAATCTCTTTATCTGCATTATTATTAGGTAAGGAACCCAATAAATGCATGTGGTCAAAAGATGCAATACAAAAATGGGGATATTTGATGTGATACGACTGACAACGGGAAAAGACATCCAAACTCTATATATCATGGACACATGTTTAGGTTTTCATATGCAGCATCCTAGTATCAGGGCTCAGGACATACAAGCTATCAACTTTAGGAGAGACATGACTTGGACATGTGGTAAATGGAAGCCTGATTTATCATGGTAAACCTTGCATATGATATGGTAATTTTGTGCCCCCAAAAAATTATATTATTGAAAAAACAACACAGAAGATATATTAGTACTTGGCCTTGCACCGATCTGGAGACATCTGAAGTCAAGATACGTGAATCAGAAAAAT